>OX381711.1:12437860-12502440 GCA_947462335.1 Harmothoe impar | reverse complement strand
TATAGAAGCGACGATTCCTTCCTTCTCCTCTTCCCTACCCCTATCGTTTGACACCATTCAGGCCAACTCCAACGGGAGAATCTTTGTCCTTCATGCATGGATGCATCCCTCATGAATCTCCTTGCGATGCCAACTCTGCCTAGGGCTGCTATACTCTCAATACCATGTTCTGCATTTCAGTTCAGTAATTTCAGTAACATCTATTTATACCATCTTTTTCATAGCATCAATACATTTCAACATACATGTCAACCAATCAGGCAAAATTGAATATCATGAAGGAATCACACTTACTATGTAGTTCATTGGTGGCATACAGACACACATCGATATGCTTTAACCCTTTAAGGACGACATAATGCCCTTGGTCATCATTATGCATGACTGCAGTCCTGGCAAGTAACCAGTGCTGCATTCATGTATCATGCCGACCCTATTACGTTGAGACACTCCCAAAGGGCAGCATGATGCACCGATGCAGCATTGGCGAGTTACTCTCTGGGGAAACATTGGTGCATCATGACGACAAATGTCATATTTTAATGACCTGCCAACCTTAAAGGGTTAACACATAGATGGTATTATTAGCATGTAATATCATTTTATCCATACACATGCACACACATAGTATAGCACCCCCACCCCTCCCCCATCAATGCAGCGCAGTGGCGGATCCATGATTGTCTAGAGGGGTGGGCCCAAACCTGGCCAACCTGGAGTGACTGTCTGTTTCCCGCGAGCGAAGCGCAGCGGCCATATTAGGGGGCTTTGGGGGCATTCCCCCCAGACAATTTTGATGGTCTGGATGTAAAATGATGCAACATGCATTTTAGGATGCAATGTTTTAAGAATCAGCCCCTCCCCCCACTCCAGGTCATGTTATATAATATTGTCTCCATCTCTCTCCCTTTCCCCTTTTTTCTCTTTTCTTTTCTCTTCTTCCTATTTTTTCACCCTTTTTTCCCCTTTTTTGGGGGAGGGGGGGCCAAGGCCCGTCGGGCCACCCCCCTGGATCCGCCAATGCAGTGGAGGGGGGCTGAATATGTTTGGGTCCCCCCAAGAATTTTCCCAAGATGGTGTAATGGAAAACACACAATTCCCAAACGAAACCTCTCCGCATATATAGGGAAAGTGGGGGCAAAGAGACCTCACCCCCTAATAAGAACTAGAGAGGATGTAAACACTACTGTTACTTACGATTCCTATATTATATATAGCATGAGATCTAAAATGCATAAACTGATGTGCTGGGCCCTAAAGATTTATTTCCTATGGCTTTGCATACACAAAGACAGGCACACAAGACTCACTCTCACCAGATCGATGCAGGTTGAATTGTGACATACATGATCGGTTGATAATTCGCTTGCCCTACATAATCATTGACTTTAAATTTATATGCCAATTATAATCTAATGAGTCACAGTATATATAATGAATGTATGTAGGGGGGGGGGGGTAATCTTCATGGTTTATAGTGGGAGTTCTGACTTCAAAGTACAGTGTGCACATACTCAAAAAGGAATAATTAACAAAGAATGACAATCAAAAAGTGACATACATTATCAATATATCACATAGATGATCCTGTCTCTACTTGCTTTGGAAAATATCCTGTAGCCCCTGCAATATACAGGGGAACAATGATGATATATTACGCCAAATATCACTTGTCATGGGAGAAAATTATGATTTTCATGGGTATTAATTAAATCATGTAGAGCAAGTGATCATGTTCGGAGAGGGATTATTTACATTACCATTTCACTTGCACCGATTTGGTGAGAGTGAGTCACAGCACAATCCACTCCCCACCTACGTTGTATGATGGTGGGTTTTTCCAGTGACCTCCTTATCATCCGCAGTGAATGGTTAGTTCTTCCTATATAATAAGTCTCATGAAAGCTCAGGTAGTCTCCAGCCAAAGGATGCCTTAGTTTGATTTCATTGATGACCCCCTTGAAGTATACAGGACGTTAGTTGTAGTTAGATGTGTACTCCTAAATTTACACCCCCCCCCTCCATGCCATAAAGGTGTGTCATGACAACAAATGTTTTATTGCAACATGCCATCCTTAAAGGGCTACCAGAACTGTCTCGTCAGCTTGATATCCAGCTGACAAAGTTCCCATGGTAAGTCTTGATATAAAGTTGAAAATCTGTATATAAAGGGGGCAGGTTCTATTGATAAATCACATTGCCGCACCGAGTCACCATACAAAGAAAGCACCTCACAGCCACCTAACCTACAACGACTACACCTACCTGACGTCTCCGAGTTTACACCTACACCCACCACCATGAGTCTGAGTGTGACCCTGCTGTGCAGCCTTCTAGTGGTTGCTGCCCATGGAGGGCCCCCTCCCCTCTGCTGTGTCCCCGACACTATGACTATCCAAGAGTCATCTTTAAAGGTGATAGAATTAAGTCACCCTTTGGAGATAGACCAAATCCACTTTGTGGATCTGGGGAAGAATGCACGATACGCAGTAAGAGAAGTGGCCACACGCCCAAGCAGTGCAGTGTCTGATGTTATCTACTTCAACAACAACCACACTGCTTACCTCAGCATTCCTGAGAATAATGTAAGTTAGTGATGTACAAGTTATTTATAGAGGCTTCTGTAAAACCTCGCGTATAGGCCTAACTCGCATATGAGCCCCACCTAGACTTTGTCCTGATCTTATGAGCTACACTGCCGATCTGTTTATTACATCTGAAGTACTGTAGTATACATATGAAAACTTGCCTATAAGCCGTACTCTGACTTTGTCCTAATCGTATCAGCCACACCAGTGATCTGACTTGTGTATTAGCTGTGCCCTATACGCAAGGTTTTACGTTAGTTATTACTGTAAACAATCAATAGTATGATGCACTAATGCATTATTCCACCCTTTAAGGTTTAAAGGCAGCTTCAGCATGCCTGACAGATTAGATCTGCAAATTTTTCCACCTAAAACTTACTTTTTATTCAGTTTGAAAATGATGATCTTTATAACATTGAGAGAAAATGAGCTCAGATTATGTTCAAAGTGGTACCAAGTGATTATTTTCATAGACTCAAGTATAAGGAAAGAAAGAAACAGATGAAAATACCCTTTTTAAAACAAATATAATCTGTGTTTGCAATATTTAAATAAATCAATATAAATGCAAAATCGAGACCAAGATAGTGAAAATCGAAATAAATTGGATGTCAAAGACATCCCTAATTCATGGTGCTTGTTTTTGATTGCAGATATGCTATGAGTTTCCAATTGATAAAAATGTGACCAACTGTATTAAGAAGAACTACCTCTTTCACTCGACGGCTACAATAGGTGAGGGGGTGCCTGTTGACACCTTCATAACCGTCATAGACACATTGCATCAAACCATGACTGTGACCCCAAAGATGTGTGTTCCCATCAGTTCTCTCCAACAGCTCACAGATCCCTGGATCCAAACCAGCTCTGTCTACTACAATATGACCTTGGGTAGTCCTGACTCCAGCATCTTCAATCTGCCGGGTGCTTGTTTCCAGTCAGAGGCCAGACGCAGTGCCAAAGACGCCAAACACCTCCTTCAGAGACATCCCAACATCTTTGTCCTGTAGAGAGGATATCTGAGACACAAAAGATTTAATACATTTTTCATGACGTAATTCTGAAATAAATTCCTTTGTTGATTATGAAAAGATGAAATAATAAACTCTCTTAAATTCTGTTTTTTCTTGTTATATGTTTTGCTACTATGTTCCTATAAACCGCTAAGTGACCCCTTGTCGTCATGAGCCAAAGATGCATTCATTTATCATAAAGATATAGCATATTAGAGCACAATGCACCCCTGAAAGCTTAAAGATGCAATTTCATTCCAAAGCCAAACAACCAAAGAATAAGTGATGGAATAAACTGACAAATGCTTTCATTACTTATTTTCCTATTGTTTGACGTAACCCTTTATTATCGGAAGGTTTTCTTTATAAAAAATTGAAGCAGACAATTCAGAAGGCTATGGTGATCACTGAATTCTGCCTATGGTATACTCAGATTTAACCATGTGTGCAGCCATATCTTTAGGCTCTTTGGCGAGTTTGACTTCATCACGGTCAGTGAAACCTGGCTACATGAAGGTTATAGTGAGAGTTTACTCCAGTGGCCTGGTAAGACATTGTTTAGGATGGATCGTCCTAAGACAGCAACCAAGAAAGCAGGGGGCGGAGTGTTGTGTTACATAAGTGATCATTTGGTGAGCAACTGCATCCTTATTCCTGAACTTTCAGTAGTAAATGGAGATGTAGAGAGCTTAACCATCAGGTACCGGCGTATTGGCAGCAAGCCAATGTTGGTGACCACTCTCTACCGACCTCCGGATGGTAGTCTTAAGAATTTCTTGGACTACCTGGAGAGTGTCTCACTGAGCATTGAAGCAGCAGGCCATTAACGTTGGTTCATGGGTGACATAAACATCAATACCTTGACCACTGACAACCCTTACTGCAAAAAGTTGGTCGATACCTGTCGAGAACTTGGTCTTAGGATCATCATCAACAGTGTCACTCGCCCCTGGGGTAAAAAGTTGTCCTGTATAGACCATATCCTAACAGATTCTGAAGAGGTTGTTCAATCGGGAGTGCTGTCGGCACTACTGAGTGACCATCTGCCAGTCTTCTGTATCAAACAGCGCACGGTTCATGAAAAGGTCTCTAGTACAATGATTGCTCGCAATTACAAGAACTATGACCCTGAGGAACTAGCTAGCTGGATGCAGGAGGCTGATTGGGATCTCTACTGGGGGTTAGAAAGTCCTGATGAGCAGTGGGACTTTATCCATGAGCATATAGATTTGTTCTTGGATTACCACTGTCCATTGAAGGAAATGACCATCAAAGCGGGATTCAAAGACTGGATGACTCCGGAAATTTTGGAATACATTTCTGAAAGGGACAATTTGGTGAAATTACACCGAAAAACGAAGGATGTTGGTCTGTACAGGGTAATAAGAACCCTGAGAAACAAGATAAATCACCTTTGTGGTTATGCAAAGGCAAGATCAGTAAAAAGTCTCATAGCCTCTTGTGAGGACGACCCAAAGAGATTCTGGCGTGAAGTAAACAAATTGTTCAAAGGTACCACAAAACCAATGGCTCCGACAATGAAAGACCATGAGTCTGGTGCCCTGATCCCACCCACGGAGGCCCCAGATTTCATAAATGACTACTTCGCCACGATTGGGTCAGTCCTCAACTCAAAGTTTGATCCTGATCCTTTGATGGATGACTATACTGAGCCTGGACCAGATTACACATCAACTGTGGGCGCCTTGAAGGTTTCAGAACCCCTTGTGGAGCTGTTACTTGGTGAGGTGAGTACTTCCAAGACATCAGGGCTGGCGAATGTGAGACCTGATGTCCTGAAGCATGCACTGCTCTGCATAGTGCCTCAGTTCTCTGAGCTACTACAGAACTCCTTTGACAAGGGCATCTTTCCAACTGCTTGGAAGGATGCACGTGTTACACCGATCCCCAAGGCCGGAGACAAGTCTGATGTGAGCAACTGGAGGCCCATATCGCTCCTGTGCATGCCCTCAAAAATCGCGGAGAGATTGATGCACATTCATCTCAGTGATGCCATTGAGGAGTCGGGAGGGTTGAGCTGTAATCAGTATGGTTATCAGTCGGGAAAAGGCACTGTAGATGCAGTGTACAAACTGGTAAATGACATCTGTGAAGCCAAAGACCATGGAAAGTACACTGGGGTTGCGTACTTAGATTTAAGGAAAGCCTTCGACTGTGTTCACCACGGTCTGCTGAAGGGTAAACTGAAGAGCCTAGGCTTGACGGTGGCAAACCTCTCCTGGCTGTCAGACTACCTAACGGGTAGAACCCAGAGGACTTGCTTTGGTGAGCACAGTTCGAGGAGGGCTGGTGTTGTGACAGGAGTTCCCCAGGGCTCGGTCCTGGGGCCTCTGCTGTTCGTGTACTTCATAAACTCTGTGACAGATTGTGTGAGTGAGGGTGTGAGTGTTATCATGTATGCCGATGACATTGCACTCTATGCTTCAGACAAAAGGATTGAGAGAGTGGAGGAGCGCCTGCAAGCGACCTTGACAAAAGTGGCTGACTGGTGCAAATCGTCGAAGCTGTCAACGTAAAAAAAAGCAAATGTGTCTTGTACGCCTCCTGTAGTCAGAGTCCCCGGACGGACCCCTTGAAGGTCACTCTGGGTGGCTCAGACTTGGAGTGCCTGCCAGTATACACATACTTGGGCGTTCCTCTGGACTCGAGGTTGACCTTTGAGCGAGCAATCAGTCATCTTAGCAGCAAGGTCAACAATCGCCTGTTCAATCTGGCAAAAATCAGAGACATGATAGACCGTGCCACAGCGCTGGTCATCTACAAGACGAGTGTAGCAACCTTGTTTGACTATGCCTCGTTCTTCTATGTGGCTGGCGCTGACACTGGTCTGAGGAAGTTGCAAAGATTGCAGAACAGGGGTCTCAGGACCTGTCTCAACACCAGCAGTAATGTCTACAGTGTAGATGAGCTCCACTCTATGAGTGGTATAGACAGGTTGGCGAGAAGATGGGATGAGTTGCTTCTCACCCTGATGCTGAAATACTACAAGGCCGAGTATCCGGCTGATGGTCCCGAGGCTAGAGAGGGTGAGCGTGGTGACAGAACCCTACGTGTTGATTCCAAGCTGCTGTTCTCGCTAAGGAGACCCATCACCCAGGGTTACAAGAGGTCGCCAGCATACAGGGGGAGAATGCTCTGGAATGTCCAATGCGAGGACTTAAAACAAAGCGTGTCAAAAGCCCAATTCAAAAGGAAGGTGAAAACAATCAAAGACCTACGTGAAAAATATCCCAAACCGTAGGTGACCAAACCTTGTGTGTATATCTGAACAGAATACACAAATGTAAAATTAAGTTAACTTCAAGTTCATGAGTACCTGAAAAATAAGTTACATGTTGTGGCTGGTACGTGCGGCCCACCACGAACAAATTGTTTGTTTGTATGTATGTATTTCTAGCTAAGACTCTTTCATCATGCTACTATTTCTGATCATCATTGAATCCTACAATTGTTCATCATAATATGTACTGTGTGTGTTGGTGGTAATATAGTTTCAAATCCTATTAGTTCAATCAAACTGAGTACATGCTGATATTATAAGTACTGGCTTCATATACTGATTATTTTTGCATTCAATAGTTAACAAATGTATACCACGTCTCGAATGTGTTATTTGTTAATAAACGGGAGTCGCGAGCTCTCATTGAAACAAAAAAATCCACCCCTTGGGTTCAGATTGGGCGGTAAGCCATTTAAAAAAAAGCCACTCAAAAAATGGAGTTGTTTCTCATCACCGCGTGCATAAAAATCAGGTTTTGAGGAAAACTTTTTTTGGGCTAGTATTTGATGAAAAACATGATAAAAATGGACAAATATTGGCATGTCTGGTCTCAAATTAAAGCTTATAGTGACAGTAGTGCAGTGGAATATAGAAATAACTTATACTTTCAAAGTTAAATAAATTCTTTGCACCAAACCAATAAAAGCGACTGCAAATGCTACCGATGTAATTGACTTTGGTATAATATACCTTGTCCACTTTGTAGATAACCCTTGTTTTTGAGAGAATCTTAGTCTAGCTCAGTGTGACATAGAACATACATTTCTTTTAGCCGGTTGTTGGTGATTCATAATCTAGAGTCACTTGTACACACAAATATAATACATCTATGGAGTAAAACATAATAGGCAGAATTATATCCTCTTGGGAATATGATAGCAAAACAACAAAAACAACAACAAGACACTTTAGGCTGCCTAAGGGAGTCCATATGGACCTGGGCTCCCCCAAAGAAGGGAGTCATTCTGAAGGGAAACCTGGACTCCGTTTTGACGCTGTTTCTTTTCTCTTTGTATGTAGCAGGACGACTACATGAGGATTTTGATGTCTCCTTCTTCACACCTTTTTTTTATTTCAACTTGGTCACATCATTTTCATGATTTTGCGTGCTAGCTGAACCTTTATTTGACCAAAATAAATTCCATTGACATGTGCCCCATTTCAATAGTATGGGTAGGGACCCATTATATATAAATGTCACTTAATCTGGTACACTATGAAGATAAATGCTGCTTAACCCTTTGCGGATGGCATCATGCCTCAACGCATCATGCCATTGGTCGTCATTCTTTGTCATGATGAATGAATGGAACCCTGGCGAGTAACTGTCCAGGGCTGCATTCAAGCATCATGCCGACCCTACGAGGTTGAGACACGCGAGTTACTCACGGGGGCTGCATTAGTGCATCATGATGACAAATATCATCTTTTAGCGACGTGCATCCTCAGAGGGTAAATAGATACATGCCCTCCTTAAAGCTCCTGTAGAAAATGGGTATTATTATGCCACGCTCTAGATGACTAAGGACTTACTGCCCCATTTTTCTTAAAGTGGCATAGTCCGATGGTTAGGGCTCAAGAATAGATTTAGCTAAAAATGAACTAGAATATTCAATATGGATACTTCATGCCCTACCTAATTTATCAAACAATATTCCCCTTAATTCAGCTTAAATTTCAGCTAATTATCAGTTTTATGCTCAACTCAGGACTTTTGGAGTGCACAATATAAGTCCACCCATTGAAAAATACACCTTGAAAGGCTATACTTGTGTTCATGGGACCCCTTCAGTGCCTCTTATTGCCCATCAATTATGTTTCATTGTGCCCCATCCTCCAAATATGATATCATAATGACGTTTTGAACACATTTGAGTAGAATTTAAAATATTGGACCGTGCCACTTTAAATGGGTTACCCCAAAACCTCATTTAGAAGCATGACTCACATATTAGGCGCACCTAGACGTTAAGATGATTCGCATAACTCACACCAAAGATCTCATTATGGCGACTTTAGTACTGTAGTATACATCTAAAAACTTGTGTATAAACAGCACCTCAACTTTGGGCCAATCCTATAATCTGCACCAGCGATCTGACTTGCCTACTAGCTGCAGCTTCTACGTGAGGTTTTACAGTGAAAGAACTGCCAAGTCCTATTGATATTCAGCTGCCATAGCTCACATGGGCTACCCTTATAGTAGTTTAACTTCCCTCCCCTCAATTCTTAATCTTTCTTAAAGGTATTCTAATGGCTAATTCTTGTCCTTCTACCCAAGTCAGTCTCCCTTTACTCCTTAACATAGAGGAACTGGATTCCTTCTTTCTTATTCCACTCATTAGTCGCTTCTTTTATCCGAGTTTCTAAAAAAAAGATATCACGTGGTGGACAACTAACTAGTTAAAAATAACTCGAACAGGGTATCTATATTTCTAAGTTTCTTTTGGCAAAGGCCACTACAATTCGTTCATCCTAACACATGAATTCTCAGTGCATCTACTCCTCTATATTTAACTATAAAATAAGTGACTGGTAGTTGCAACAGGGAGTAAGGGAGGGGTTTGGTTGGTGCATTGCGGGCAGTGGGGGGGGGGTGAAAGCTTATTGTCAGGCTGCAGAGGAAGACATTTCAGCTTGCTCTCCCGTAAAGCTACTGTTGTTGTTGACCACTCCTTAACTTACATTGCGCCATCATCCCGTTATGAAGTACCCGATACTACACTGATATTCTTAGGCTCCCTATACGACCAACCTCTCAGTCACTAATGCCTAACCTAGTTAGTCATTTTTTGGCTCCCTATACAACCAACTTAGATTAGTTATTATTGTCACCTTGGTCACTACTGACCAACCCACCTTAGTCTTTTTATTTCCAGGGGGAACCACTGAGTGGTCATCACAGGTGGCCCCAACTAGTGGTATACAAATACAACACACCAATGATGAACCTAGGTTAGCCGCTACTGACTAACCCATTGGTCATTTTTGAATATAACTTTGCCAGTGTGGCTAACACTCATATGACCAACCTATTTCAGTGTATAGGCTAGAGTGCCATGCAGCTGGTTATCAAACACCTGACTTTGGAGATATACTACTTCAGCATGTCGGTCATGGTTTATCTTAAATCAAATTTACCCTTTAAGGGCAGTATAATTGTTGGATGCACCATCCTCTTGAATGTAGCCAATGATGAACCCTTGAGTAACTCACCATTGCTACATCGGTGCATCATGACAACAAATAAAAATGTAGTCGTGAAGCATTTTGCCGACTTCAAAGGGTTCTACAAAGCTGCCATGTAATCATTGGTATGCTACTACATCAACCATGGTCACCCTCCATGACATTTCTTTCCATGTACCATGAATTCGCGTATAACTCGAGGGTTATACATGAACCAAATCCTCTGAGGGTTCTACACATTTCTCAAAGTCTAGGTGCGGGTAATACGAGGGCTTTTGATACTATAGTACAGTACTAATTTCACAATTCTTATACCTCTTGTGTGTGGGTTATAAGGTTCTCCCAAATTCGGTGTGGCTTATACAAGCGTTTATATGATGTACTACACTACCATTTTAGCAATTTTCAGCCCCCCTCTGTAGCTTATATAATTCGTCAAAGCAATTACGCTAGTGATTTGTGAACAGAGACATATAGGAGTGGTGGATTTTCATGAAAGCTCAGGCATTTTCTGGTATCTTCCCTCAGTCCTTTGGCCCCTTTTAATCCCATTTAATCTGCATTTAAATAATGACCACTCGGTTATGACTAGATGGAGGGTGTGGTAGATCTTACCAGATCTTTGTTATGATCTCTCCTTGATATGATTGCAAGAAAAATGCACCAATGCCAGTGCGGCTTATAGGATCAGAACAAAGTTTATGTGTGGCTTATGGGTGAGTTTTTAGATATATTTTACTGTACTAAAGTCGATATATTCACGACCCCTTGTGTGGCTTATAGGATTTTTCCAAAGTATCAGTGTGCTTAATACCCTACACTAGTTGTCATGATCTAAAGTTGCATTAATGCATCCTAGCGATCAAAGATATAGCAGATTAAATCACAATGCACCCTTTAAAAGCTTAAAATCTGGGACTACCTGACCCTTGATGAGACTTATTACATAGGAAGAACTAATCATTCACTGCAGATAATAATGTGGCGGGAAAGGGTTAGTTCCCGGCGCCGCCGCTGCCGCAGATCGCCGCAGCAAGCAGACTGCGTCTATTATGCCCGTGACCTCTTTCCCAGGGTTTACTACATAAATGTTCCCCATCTTTGTTCACACTTTACCTTAATATTATATCCAACCTTAGGCCTATGATTTAACCCCAGCCATTCCTGCATAATTATGTATTTAACTAAATAGTCTGGTTGGGATGATAAACATTCCTTGGTTGTCAGTCACCTGACCCAGATTGGGCCATCTGATTGGCTGCTGGCCTTTTGAAGTCAGATTTACCTTGAACCAGAACCAGACTAGAACCATGTTGAGCCAGCTCCATTACTTTTAGCCTTTTGGTGAGTATTTAGGTAGATCTCAATTTATATACATTTATCATTGCTGACCTGTGACCATTGTATTCATGTTCTGTATCGGTTACTGACATTATATGTCCTTTTTGTCACCCAAATCCAACATGACAGTGTCTTGTTTTGATTCCACATGAGTTGCCTTCATTTCAATCTAGACATTTTGGATCCCTCAGTTTCCACCCTTCTCCCAGCTTAAATATGTAGTTATTCTATATCATTCGACCATCAATCTAGTCTATATCAAGTCCTTGGCCGTTCTCCCGTTAAAATAAGGAGGTCACTGGAAAAACCCGCCAGCATACAATGTAGGTGAGGAGTGGACTGTGTGGTGTGTTTATCTGTGTGTATGCATCTGATGGCCCATATTGCGCTAGAAAAATATTTTATGACTTGTATGCAATAAAAAACTTTGAAATAGAATTGAATTGAAAAATGCAATTTCACCTTAAAGAATTAACTAATGAAAATAAACTGACACATTGCTTATCTTTCTATTATTTGGGTCAATATTTGTTAATAAACTTTCAGTATTTCTTAACTTGAATTCAGATTGTCTATGTATATATATATGTATATATATATATATATATATATATATATATATATATATATATATATATATATATATATATATATGAATAATATATATATATATATATATATATATATATATATATATATATAATATATATATGTGTGGAATTCAATCCCACATAATATGTGGAAATAGAAAGGTTATTTTTCAAATTCTGCATATAAAGGGTAATGCCCCCGAATCTCTACTGCTAACCATGCCAACTCACAAACCAATAAAAGTGAGTGTATATGCTAAGCACTGTAATTGACATTGGTCCCAAAGTCTATTGTCCACTTCTTGAATAACCCACAGTTTTAAAAGAACCATAGTTTATCCCATTGGAACATAGATCTAAGATAGCTGGTTATTTGTGATTCATTATCTAGTACCACTTATCAATACACACATATAGTACATTTATGAAGTAGAACATAATAGGCAGAATGATTTCCTGATGTGATAGCAAAGGAACAACAATAAGATAATCTCAGAAAGTTCCAAGACTACCTATGGTCATGTTGTAGTAGGACGACTCCATGAGGATTTTGATGTCTCCAGACCTTAACCTGTATGTATGTTTGCATTTAAGTACATTAAATGTGCCTCAGGGAACACTTTGAGCCCGTTCAATTCATGCAAATGTAGCTTAAAGGCACATAATGTACATAAGTTGTTATACTAAGCCCTCCCAATATGCTTCTTACGTCTCTGCAAACACACATACACTGTAAGAAATAAATCCATTAAATTATGGAGATTCACTGGCACCACTGGTTGTCAGACTTTCACCGTAAAAATAACGGTCAATGTTGTTTCACATTCACTGTAATTATGACAGTGAAAGTCTGGCACCCAGTGGTGCCAGTGAATCACTGTTATTCAGAATATGGAACATCAATGTTATTTTAGTACAGTGTCTTTTCAATAATCATAATGGTATTTTGTGTAATCTAACTCATTTATCCCAGTGTTTTTCAGCTCATTTATTCCCTATACCTAAAATCTGTATTCAATATGGTTGTATACCCAATTTGATACCATGTCCAACCTGCAATATCATCTCAGTGTATAAACTTCAGGCCTAATCATTATGGATTAGTCTATGAGTGTTTTGTAATACCAGTCCATGAGTAGAAGTCACTCTACAATGACTACAGAGCAAACCTTACATCTGTCTTATCACCACAAAAATGGTGTTCATAGCATTCATAAAAATCTCCTCATGAACCAAACTGCCAACTGGTGTGATAAAACTGGACATCAATTAAACATAGCTTCACTGCACTGGATTATGGATATTCAAAGTAAAATATATACCAATTTTACTTTGCCCCAAAATAATCATATATTATGATGATCAACTGTAAAACTTTACATTGACTCTTTTGAATTACGGATATTCAAAGTAAAATTGATTGACTTTACACTGGCTGACTGTAATTACATTTATGATGATTGTCTGTATAATCAACAGAATATTTTTAGAGTGCAGGCACATAGCACAATCTACTCCCCACCTATGTTGTATGATGGTGGGTTTTTCCAATGACCTTCTTATTATCGGCATTGAATGGTTAGTTCTTCCTATATAATAAGTCTCATTATCGGGCAGGTAGTCTCAAGCCGAATGATGCCTCAGTTCAACTTTATTAATGATCCTCTTGAATTAAATACAAGGTTGTATGTAGTCAGATGTGTACTCTTGAATATACAACCCCCCCCCCATGTCATAAAGGTTTGTCATGATAACAAATGTTGTTTTATTGCAACATGCCATCCTTAAAGGGTTAATGGATCTGTCTTGTCAGCTTGATATCCAGCTGACATAGCTCCCATGGTAAGTCCTAATATAGTTGAAAATGTGTATATAAAAGGGATAGGTTCTATTGGTAAATCACATTGCCACACCGAGCCACCATACAAAGAAAGCATCTCACAGCCACCTAACCTACAACGACTACACCTACCTGACGTCTCCAAGTTTACACCTACACCCACCACCATGAGTCTGAGTGTGACCCTGCTGTGCAGCCTTCTTGTGGTTGCTGTGCATGGAGCGCCCCCGGTCCCCTGCTGTGTCCCGGACACCATGACCCTCCACGAGTCATCTCTACAGGTGACAGAATTTAGCATCCCTTCGAAGAGAAACCAAATCCACTTTGTGGATCTGGGGAAGAATGCACGATATGCAGTGACCACACGTCTGAACAGTGAAAAGTATGATGTTATCTACTTCAACAACAACCACACCGGGTACCTCAGCATTCCTGAGGATGATGTAAGTTGATGATGTACAAGTTATTTAGAGACTACTGTTAAACTTCGTGTATAAGCCTAACTCATGTTTGAGCCACACCTAGACTTTGTCCAGATCCGATCTGATTATGGCAACTGTGGTATTGTAGTATACTAGTACATATCAAAACTCGCCTATAAGCGGCACACTGACTTTGTCCTGATCCTATAAGCCGCACCAGCAATCTGACTTGAGTATTAGCTGAGGCCTGTACGCAAGGTTTTACAGTAGTTTGATATTACTGTAAACAATCAATGGTATGATGCACTAATGCATTATTCTACCCTTAAAGGGTTGAAGGCAACTTCAGCATGCCTGACAGATTAGATCTGCAAAATTTTCCACCTGAAACTTACTTTTTATTCAGTCTGAAAAGGATGATCTTTATGATATGGAGAGAAAATGACCTTAGATTATGATCAAAGTACTACCAAATGTTCATTTTTATAGACTCAAGTATAGGGAAAGAAAGAAACAGATGGAAATACCCTTTTCAAAGCCGATATAATCTGTGTTTGCAATATTGAAATAAATCGATGTAATTGAAAAATGGAGACCAAAATAGTGATAACCGAAATCGAAATAAATTTGATGTCAAAGACATCCCTAATTCATGGTGCTTGTTTTTGATTGCAGATATGCTATGAGTTTCCAATTAATAAAAATGTGACCAACTGTTTCATGAAGGGATACTACTTGTTTGACACGACGGCTACAGTAGGTGAAGGGGTGTCTGTTAACATCTTCATCAACATTATAGACACATTGCCGCAAACCATGGCTGTTACCCCCAAGATGTGTGTCCCCATCCGTTCTTCCCAACAGCATCTCTTATCCGAAACCAAATCTGTCTACTACAACATGACCACTGGCACTCCTGACTCCAGCATCTTCAATCTGCCGGCTGCTTGCTTCAAGCCAGAGGCCAGACGTGGAATGGAAGACGCCAAACACCTCCTGCCAAGACATGCCAACATGTTTGTCCTGTAAAGAAGATATCTGACACATGAAAGATTTAATACAGCTTTCATGACGTAATCCTGAGATAATTTCCCTTCTCGATTGTGAAAAGATGAAATAATAAACTCTCTTAAATTCAGGTTTTTCTTGTTGTATATTTTGCTCTTATATTCTTACCACTGCAAACATAGATATTTCTGTGCTGTACATATTTTCCCAATTTTCATGATTTTAAGTATCAATGAAAATATGTACTGAGCGAATGTTTATATATAGTGCTGAATTGAATTGCCAAATCTCGGAAATCCATGAATTTTAACAACAGCAAAAATGTCCTTTTTAGCAAATTCGTGAATATTTATACACTCAAAAGTATCTATATAATTTACAGTAAACGTTTAGTGACCACTTGTCGTCATGAGACAAGCATCCATCTATTCACCATCAGAGTATGGCATAGTAATATCAGAGCTTAAAGGGAAATGCGGGTTTCCTACACATATGCCACCTGGTGGCAAAAATCAATACTCATGAAAATTCTTCTTTTGGCTAAATTTATATTCCAATATATGGTACTTTCCCTTAATCAACCATTTTATTTGCCACCCAGAGATTATACCTGTGTGTGTGGCATTTATTAGTCACTGGGCATCCCATAGTTAAGGCAAAATAAGTATTTTTGAAAAATTCATAACTTTCTCATTTAATCGGTGACCTCTTAGTATTTTACATCTAAAATATTCCTATAGATGGTGATAAGATAGATTCCCAAGTTTTGGTTAATATAGCGATAGAGGGGGATAATCCATGACCGATAATGTGAGAAAATACTGTTTTCCCATTCATTTCTATAATTAAGGTACTCATTTGCTGAAATGGCTGTATCATGAAAGTTAGCTAGGTGACAAGTCAATCTCTTTTCATTTTCTATTTGATGACAAATCAACCTAATATAATCTTGAGTTAGATGCAAATAGCAATAGAATTTCAGTATTTTCTTGACAAGTAGCATTTCCCTTTCCTGGATATCTATTTTCCATCAAAAAAACATGAAATAAATACAGAGCAGCACTTAACAGTGCACTCGGCAGTGGTTACTGCACTTGAGCTGCCTGTCCCATATTGCACTAGGCCTGCGGCCAGCGTGCAAAATGGGACAGGCAGCTCTCGTGCAGGAACCACTGACTGAGTCACTTTAGCGTGCAGCTCTGTCTATATATTCCTATTCCAAATCAGAAGGCTAAGGTGATTACTGAATTCTGCCTATGGTATACTCAGATTGAACCATGTGTGCAGCCATATGCACTTCTTGAGGTTCAGAGTGGGCGGTAAGCCATTTCAGATAATGTACAGATTTTTTGGTCGGCTAAATCACGAGTACGAATCGCAATAATTTTTATGCACACTTAGCTGCCGAATGGGTTCTACTGTAGGCCCTTGATGTGTTGCATGTATAGTAAAGGTCAATATTTGTTATCAAATCAATTTCCAGTATTTCTTATCTTTGAATTGAGATTGAATTCAATTTTGCATAATATGTGGAACAAAAAGTTATTTTGCAAATTCAATTCTACATATAAAGATAGTGTGTTAACCCACAAACCAATAAAAGGGAGTGTATATGTGGCCAGGTGAGGGGAAACATGCCTCCAGGGGGGAATGGATTTTCAAAGTTTAAGTTACAGGCTTTGAAATGAGATATCTTGAGCTAAAATATCCCAGGTAGTTTTGCTGTAATTGCTTGTCGAACCTAGGCTGGTGTGTATAACTGAAAATGGCAATTAAGCTCTAAATCAACTATATCCTATCAAAAATACTAAAATTGAAAAGAATTTAGTTTTGTTGAAAAAAAAACAAAGAAAACTGATGTTTTTATTATAAAATCAGTTCTAGAGGGAATTTTTGAAGTCTGTTGTCGGTTCTGAGTTCCTGAGGGAGTCACATATGTATGGTGGCCGACAAGGCTCACTCTGTCAATTTGTAGTTTATAGTACAGTCCTTCTCATTGGTCCAACGGTGGAACTACTTTTTCCTGTACTTTAACAACGTATCTAGAAATGATAGCATATCCTTTATAGCATATGATCAGGCGGGAATCTGTGAGAGCAACCGGCTAACGAGGTTGTCAGCATGTCAGCTTTTGAGGTTAAATTTCAGGGAAGACGGTCACTCGGCAATTTGCATTGAGAACCCGCAGAGGAGGGTATCGTCGCTAGAGTTCTGTGTATTTATTTTGTATTTTTTTTAATATATATATTGGTTCTTTTTCTTATTATTGTAACAATAAAGTGGGCAGGTATTTGGTCTGTTTCCAAGCCCAAGTGGAAGTGTGTCTGGTTTTGTATTAAGTATACGGGTAGTATTGGTAAGTTATCTGTTACACTAGTGATAGACCGGAGATTATACAATTTTCGTCTCATATTAGACAAAGATATACAAGAAATAGCCCAGTAGAAAAAAAAAGTGACCGGTAAAGAAAGTAGCATATTAAATTTTAGACACAATATAGCCCATTTTACAACATAGCAACAGCGGTATATGGAATAGCAGACAGTACACAGGTCATAACAAAAATAAAAAGTGTGATACAAATTTAGACAAGATACCGCCCTATCATACCAAGTTATACTTCTTTAGTCATATCTAGAGGACTCAGTGGAATGACAGGAGAGTATAGAAGCGATGATTCCTTCCTTCTCCTCTTCCCTACCCCTATCGTTAGACACCATTCAGGCCAACTCCAACTGGATAATCTTTGCCCTTCATGCATTGATGTAGCCCTCATGAATCTCCTTGCCATGCCAACTCTGCCTAGGGCTGCTATACTCTCAATACCATGTTCTGCATTTCAGTTCAGTAATTTCAGTAACATGTATTTATACCATCTTTTTCATAGCATCAATACATTTCGACATACATGTCAACCAATCAGGCAAAAATGGATATCATGAAGGAATCACACTTATTATGTAGTTCATTGGTGGCATACAGACACCCATCGATATGCTTTAACCCTTTAAGGACGGCATAATGCCCTTGGTCATCATTATTAATGACTGCAGTCCTGGCAAGTAACCAGTATTGCATTCAAGTATCATGCCAACCCTATTATGTTGAGACACTCCCAAAGGGTGGCATGATGCACCGATGCAGCATTGGTGAGTTATTCTCTGGGGAAACATTGGTGCATCATGACAACAAATGTCATATTTTAATGACCTGCCAGCCTTAAAGGGTTAACACATAGATGGTATTATGGCATGATGGAAAACACACAAATCCCAAACTAAACCTCTCCGCATATCTTAATGGCCTGTTGAAGCGCAGGTCTCGTTTAAGCGCAGGTCTAGGACCCCACTGAAGTCCAAAATCTCTCTTTAAAGGTGTTCGTATAAGCGCAGGTCCCTGTATAAGCACAGGGGGTAACAGGGAGTTGAAATTTATAAGCGCAGGGCCACTACGGTATATGGGGAAGGTGGGGGCAAAGAGACCTCACCCCCTAATAAGAACTAAAGAAGGTGCAAACACTACTGTTACTTACGATTCCTATATTATATATAGCATGAGATCTAAAATGCATAAACTGAAATGCGTGGCCCTACATAGTTACTTCCTACGGCTCTGTATACACAAAGACAGGCACACAAGACTCACTCTCACCAGATCGATGCAGGTCGAGTTGTGACATACATGATCGGTTGATGATTCACTTGCCATACATAATCATTAACTTTAAATTTATATGCCAATTATAGTCTAATGACTCACAGTATATATAATGAATGTATGTGGGGGGGGGGGGGGATCTATATGGTTTATAGTGGGAGTTCTGATGTCAAAGTACAGTGTGCACATACTCAAAAGGAATAATTAACAAAGAATGACAATCAAAAAGTGACATACATTATCAAATATATGACATAGATGATCCCGTCTCTACTTGCTTTAAAAAATATCCTGTAGCCCCTACAATATACTGAGGAACAATGATGATATATTACACAAAATATCACTCGTCTCGGGAGAAAATAATGATTTTTATGGGTAATTTTTAAATCATGTAGAGCAAGTGATCATGTTCGGAAAGGAATTATTTACGTCACCATTTCACTTGCACCGATATGGTGAGAGTGAGTCACAACATAGTCCACTCCCCACCTACGTTGTATGATGGTGGGTTTTTCCAGTGACCTCCTTATCATCCGCAGTGAATGGTTAGTTCTTCCTATATAATAAGTCTCATGAAAGCTCAGGTAGTCTCCAGCCAAACGATGCCTTAGTTTGATATCATTGAAGACCCCCTTGAAGTATACAGGACGTTAGTTGTAGTTAGATGTGTACTCCTAAATTTACAAGCCCCCCCCCCATGCCATAAAGGTTTGTCATGACAACAAATGTTGTTTTATTGCAAAATGCTATCCTTAAAGCGCTACCATAACTGTCTCGTCAGCTTGATATCCAGCTGACAAAGCTCCCATGGTAAGTTTTGATATCAAGTTGAAAATCTGTATATAAAGGGGGCAGGTTCTATTGATAAATCACATTGCCGCACCGAGTCACCATACAAAGAAAGCACCTCACAGCCACCTAACCTACAACGACTACACCTACCTGACGTCTCCGAGTTTACAGCTACACCCACCACCATGAGTCTGCGTGTGACCCTGCTGTGCTGCCTCCTAGTGGTTGCTGCCCATGGAGCACCCCCTCCCCTCTGCTGTGTCCCTGACACTATGACCATCCAAGAGTCATCTTTAAAGGTGATAGAATTAAGTCACCCTTTGGAGATAGACCAAATCCACTTTGTGGATCTGGGGAAGAATGCACGATATGCAGTAAGAGAAGTGGCCACACGCCCAAGCAGTGCAGTGTCTGATGTTATCTACTTCAACAACAACCACACTGCTTACCTCAGCATTCCTGAGAATAATGTAAGTTAGTGATGTACAAGTTATTTATAGAGACTACTGTAAAACCTCGCGTATAGGCCTAACTCGCATATGAGCCCCACCTAGACTTTGTCCTGATCTTATGAGCTACACTGCCGATCTGTTTATTACATCTGAAGTACTGTGGTATACATATGAAAACTTGCCTATAAGCCGTACTCTGACTTTGTCCTAATCGTATCAGCCACACCAGTGATCTGACTTGTGTATTAGCTGCGCCCTATACGCAAGGTTTTACGTTAGTTATTACTGTAAACAATCAATAGTATGATGCACTAATGCATTATTCCACCCGTTAAGGTTTAAAGGCAGCTTCAGCATGCCTGACAGATTAGATCTGCAAAGTTTTTCACCTAAAACTTACTTTTTATTCAGTTTGAAAATGATGATCTTTATAACATTGAGAGAAAATGAGCTCAGATTATGTTAAAAGTGGTACCAAGTGATCATTTTCATAGACTCAAGTATAAGGAAAGAAAGAAACAGATGAAAATACCCTTTTTAAAACAGATATAATCTGTGTTTGCAATATTTAAATAAATCAATATAAATGCAAAATCGAGACCAAGATAGTGAAAATCGAAATAAATTGGATGTCAAAGACATCCCTAATTCATGGTGCTTGTTTTTGATTGCAGATATGCTATGAGTTTCCAATTGATAAAAATGTGACCAACTGTATTAAGAAGAACTACCTCTTTCACTCGACGGCTACAATAGGTGAGGGGGTGCCTGTTGACACCTTCATAACCGTCATAGACACATTGCATCAAACCATGACTGTGACCCCCAAGATGTGTGTTCCCATTAGTTCTCTCCAACAGCTCACAGATCCCTGGATCCAAACCAGCTCCGTTTACTACAATATGACCTTGGGTAGTCCTGACTCCAGCATCTTCAATCTGCCGGGTGCCTGTTTCCAGTCAGAGGCCAGACGCAGTGCCAACGACGCCAAACACCTCCTTCAGAGATATCCCAACGTCTTTTTCCTGTAGAGAGGATATCTGAGACACAAAAGATTTAATACATTTTTCATGACGTAATTCTGAAATAAATTCCTTTGTTGATTATGAAAAGATGAAATAATAAACTCTCTTAAATTCTGTTTTTTCTTGTTATATGTTTTGCTACTATGTTCCTACAAACCGTTTAGTGACCCCTTGTCGTCATGAGCTAAAGATGCATTCATTTATCATAAAAATATAGCATATTAGAGCACAATGCACCCCTGAAAGCTTAAAGATGCTTTCATTACCTATTTTCCTATTGTTTGACGTAACCCTTTATTGTCCGAAGGTTTTCTTTATCAATAATTGAAGCAGACAATTCGAAAGGCTATGGTGATCACTGAATTCTGCCTATGGTATACTCAGATTTAACCATGTGTGCAGCCATATTCACCCGTTGGGTTCAGATTGGGCGGTAAGCCATTTCAAATAAGGCCACTCAAAAAAAGGAGTTGTTTCTCATCACTGCGTGCAACATAAAAATCAGGTTTTGAGGAAAAAAAATTTTTTGCTAGTATTTGGTGAAAAACATGATAAAAATGGACAAATATTGGCATGTCTGGTATCAAATTAAAGCTTATAGTGACAGCAGTGCAGTGGAATATAGAAATGACTTATACTTTCAAAGTTTAATAAATTCTTTGCACCAAACCAATAAAAGCGACTGCAAATGCTACCGATGTAATGGACTTTGGTATAACATACCTTGTCCACTCTGTAGATAACCCTTGTTTTTGAAAGAATCTTAGTCTAGCTCAGTGTGACATAGAACATACATTTCTATTAGCCGGTTGTTGGTGATACATAATCTAGAGTCACTTGTACACACAAATATAATACATTTATGGAGCAAAACATAATAGGCAGAATTATATCCTCTTGGGAATATGATAGCAAAACAACAAAAACAACAACAAGACAATTTAGGCTGCCTAAGGGAGTCTAGGTAACTCCCTGGGCGACGTGACGGATATAGCTGGGAGAGTCACATAGTTTTCTGACTCACCTAAGGGAGTCACATATGGACCTGGGCTCCCCCAAAGAAGGGAGTCATTCTGAAGGGAAACCTGGACTCCGTTTTGATGCCGTTTCTTTTCTCTTTGTATGTAGCAGGACGATTCCATGAGGATTTTAATGTCTCCTTCTTCACACCTTTTTTTTATTTCAACTTGGTCACATCATTTTCATAATTTTACGTGCCAGCTGAACCTTTATTTGACCAAAATAAATTCCATTGACATGTGCCCCATTTCAATAATATGGGTAGGGACCCATTATATATACATGTCACTTAATCTGGTACACTATGAAGATAAATGCTGCTTAACCCTTTGAGGGTCATGCATTAATGCATCATGCCATTGGTCGTCATTCTTCGTCATAATGCTTGAATGCAGCACTGGCGAGTAACTCGGCAGTGCTGCATTCAAGCATCAAGCAGACTCTACGAGGTTGAGACACGCGAGGTACTCATGGGGGCTGCATTAGTGCATCATGATGACCAATGTCATCTTTTAGCGACATGCATCCTTAGAGGGTTAATGGCTACATGCCCTCCTTAAAGTGGCATAGCCCGATGATTAGGGCTCAAAAAATTGATTTTGCTAGAAATGGACCAGAATATTCAATATGGCCATATTTCATGTCCTACCTAATTTATTAAACAATATTCCCCTTAATTCAGCTTAAATTTCAGCTAATTATCAGTTTTATCAGCTCAACCCAAGACTTTTGGTGGCACCTTATAAGTCCACCCACAGACAAATACACTGTTAAAGGCTATACCTGTGTCCATGGGACCCTTTTAATTGCCTCTTATTGCCCATCAATTATATTTTATTGTGCCCCATCCTCCAAATATGATATTATAATGACGTTTTGAACACATTGAAGTAGAATTCAAAATATGGAAAATATCGGACCATGCCACTTTAAATGGGTTACCCCAAAACCTCATTCAGAAGCATGACTCACATATTAGCCGCACCTAGACATTGGGATGATTTGTATAACCCACACCAAAGATCTCATTATGGCAACTTTAGTACTGTAGTATACATCTAAAAATGTGTGTATTAACCGCACCTCAACTTTGGGCCGATCCTATAACATGCACCAGCAATCTGACTTGCCTACTAGCTGCGGCTTCTACGTGAGGTTTTACAATGATAGAACTGCCAAGTCATATTGATATTCAGCTGCCATAGCTCACATGGGCTACCCTGACACAAGTTTATCGTCCCTCCCCTCAATTCTTAATCTTTCTTAAAGGCATTCTAATGGCTAATTCTTGTCCTTCTACCCAAGTCAGTCTCCCTTTACTCCTTTACATAGAGGAACTAGATTCCTTCTTTCCTATTCCACTCATTAGTCGCTTCTTTTATCCGAATTTCTTTCTTGTTTCAAAAAAAAAAGATCTCACGTGGTGGACAACTAACATGTTAAAAATAACTCGCACAGGGAATCTATATTTCTAAGTTTCTTTTGCCAAAGCCACTAGAATCCCTTAATGCTAACACATGAGTTCTCAGTGCATCTACTCCTCTTTATTATACGATCGGATGACTCATTGTGCTTTTTCTGGGATATCCCCGTGCTGATATCTGGTGATATTGGCACTCTTCCGGTGGATATCGGCACTCTTCCGGTAGACGGGAGTCATTCCGAAATTTCGTCACCCATAAAATCCAAGGTTTCATGGTGATTCGAACATGCTACTCCAAGACTTGAAGTTGGATGCTCTACGTGCTATGCCGTCGGGGCGCTGGTATATGTGGAGGATGAAATGAGGAGTCTATAGACGGACTTTCAGCCCTGTAGGGGCATTATTTAGCGAGTTATGGAAGAAAACACTCTTTTTTATGTAATTTCTCCTAAAATCAAAAAAAATTTATAATTTTTTTTTTACTATAAAGGTAGTAGTTGGACTTTATTTACCTAGTCGTTAAAATAATTTTAGGGGGGGGTTTTCACATACATATAGGCCCTTTAAAATTGCTACGTTTGCACTCGTCCGCCCTCAGGATCGAACCGGGGATCCCTTGCGTGTGAGCCATACGCGCTAACCGCTCGGCCACAGTAGATATTGTACATAGCTAAGGAAACGCTACGTATATTGAAGTATAGAGGGGAGCGGTTAGTAACCAAAACGGCAGGTGGCGACGCAGGAGTACGGTCGTATTCTTTAGGCTGGCGAAAGCAGCGTAACAAAATAATGCACGGTCCCCGCACCTAGCTTCTGCTTCCTCACCTCCGCTACTGAAGAGTTCCACAACATGGCGCCCACCTTGCTCGATCTAGTCTACCTATATATCCTTCAAAATGGCGAAATTAGGACCTATATAAGGTAAATAAACACAATTGAATCGAATAATCGTATAATAAACCTAACATTGAATGGATATGAGGCCACTCGTGCCATCTAGCATCGGATATCGGCATTCGTCCTACTAGACTGCTAGATGTCACTCGGGCCCTCATATCCATTCATTATCGTTTTTTCACCGCATCCATGCTAGGAGATCTTTGGAAAAAAATAAAGCTTATTGTCGGGCTGCAGAGGTAGACATTTCAGCTTGCTCTCCCGTAAAGCTACTGTAGTTGTTGACCACTCCTTAACTTACATTGCACCATCATCCCGTTATGAAGTACCTGATACTACACTGATATTCTAAGGCTCCCTATATGACCAACCTCTCAGTCACTAGTGCCTAACCTAGTTAGTCATTTTTTGGCACCCTATACAACCAACTTGGATTAGTTATTATTGTCAGCTTGGTCACTACTGACCAACCCACCTTAGTCTTTTTATTTCCAGGGGGAGCCACTGAGTGGTCATCACAGGTGGCCCCAACTAGTGGTATACAAATACAACACACCAATGATGAACCTAGGTTAGCCACTTCTGACTAACCCATTGGTCATTTTTGAATATAACTTTGCCAGTGTGGCTAACACTAATATGACCAACCTAGGTTAGTCTGTACTGACTAACCCTTTCAACCTTTGGATTTTCAGTGTATAGGCTGGAGTGCCATGCAGCTGGTTATCAAACATCTGACTTTGGAGATAAACTACTTCAGCTTGTCGGTCATGGTTTATCTTAAATCAAATTTACCCTTTAAGGGCAGTATAATTTTTCGATGCTCCATCATCTTAAATGTAGCCAATGATGAACCCTCGAGTAACTCACCATTGCTGCATCGGTGCATCATGACAACAAAAAAACATGTAGTCGTGAAGCATTTTCGCCGTTCTACAAAGCTGCCATGTAATCATTGGTATGCTACTACATCAACCATGGTCACTCTCCATGACACTTCTTTACATGTACCATAAATTCGCGTATAACTGGCGGGTTATACATGAACCAAACCCTCTGAGGGTTCTACACATTTCTCAAAGTCTAGGTGCGGGTAATACGAGGGCTTTTGATACTATAGTACAGTACTAAATTCACAATTTTTATACCTCTAGTGGGTGGGTTATAAGGTTCTCCCAAATTCGGTGTGGCTTATACAAGAGTTTTTATGATGTACTACACTACCATTTTAGCAATTTTCAGCCCCCCTCTGTAGCTTATATGATTCGTCAAAGCAATTACGCTAGTGATTTGAGAACAGAGACGTATAGGAGTGGTGGGTTTACATGAAAGCTCAGGCATTTTCTGGTATCTTCTCTCAGTCCTTTGGCCCCTTTTAATCCCATTTAATCTGCATTTAAATAATGACCACTCTGTTATGACTAGATGGAGGGTGTGGTAGATCTTACCAGATCTTTGTTATGATCTCTCCTTGATATGATTGCAAGGATAATGCACCAATACCAGTGCGGCTTATAGGATCAGAACAAAGTTTATGTGTGGCTTATGGGCGAGTTTTTAGATATATTTTACTGTACTACAGTCTATATATTCACGACCCCTTGTGTGGCTTATAGGATTTTTCCAAAGTATCAGTGTGCTTAATACCCTACACTTGTTGTCATGATCTAAAGTTGCATTAATGCATCATAGTGATCAAGGATATAGCAGATTAAATCACAATGCACCCTTTAAAAGCTTAAAAGCTTGGACTACCTGACCCTTAATGAGACATATCGTCGCATATAGGTGCTGGGTTTTGAATAGGTGCCTGTTTTGAATATGAGCCGGGGGTAATAGGGCTTTGGAATCAATATGTGCTGGGCCTTGAATTGGAGCCGGGGGTTTCCATCAGTGAGGGGCTTTTTTAATGTGTTACTTATTGCATGGTATACCCTGTGCTAGGGGCCCAGGGTAAGGGGGTTGGGGGGGGGGGGGGCTGGGGTGTTTACTTAAGAATTTAGCACCTTTGATCAATTAGTGTGCCTCCTATACACCAGATGTTAGCATGTGTTTCAAATAACAACTACAAATACAAGTTGGTTTTGCTATTAAATACCTTATGAGCTCTATTTTTCGATGGGTAGGGGGGGGGGGTGCTTGACCCTAAAACAATAACTGCCGGGCCTTGAATAGCTGCCTGATTTGATTAGGAGCCGGGGGTACAGGGGTACCCAAATAAATAGCTGCCCGGGCACCTATATATATGCGACGATACGGTATAACATAGGAAGAACTAACCATTCATGATCACTGCTGATAATAAGGAGGTCACTGGAAAAAACCACCATCATACAACGTAGGTGAGGAGTGGACTGTGTGGTGTGTTTATCTGTGTGTATGCATCTGACGGCCCATATTGCGCTAGAAAAATATTTTATGACTTGTATGCAATAAAAAAACTTTGAAATTTAATTGAGTTGAAAAATGCAATTTCACCTCAAAAGAACAAACCCCTTCCACTCAGTAAGCCAATTTATTGCACAAAATTGCATTGAGTTACAGGAAACGCAGTGGTGAAGGGTATAATAAAAATAAACTGACACATTGCTTATCTTTCTATTGTTTGGGTCAATATTTGTTAATAAACATTCAGTATTTCTTAACTTTGAATTCAGATTGTCTATTTTTTTTTTTTATGGTTTCATCATTTATTTTGTCTCATCTTGCATGAGAAGATAATCACTATACACACACATGAAAATTCGTTCTTATCTTGCATGACAAGAAATCTCCTTTGCTTAAACCTATTAACCAGCTATATTAGTGGCATCATAACAATAAAACATTCTTGGACACACTGTGTTGTGAGAGCAAACACACGAGTAGACTCATATACATACAAGAATAGCAGGTAAGTTTAATCTCTCTTATCTTACATGACAAGAGGTATAATTTTACCAGATTGCAGTTATATTTCTCTATGGTCCATCAAAGAGATGAAATTGTCATATGATTACTAGACATAGTGTTTCAGACACAGTATCGCCAAGCATTATATTGATAAACTTGTCCCAGGATTATTCTTTGGTATGTTTATATGAATATTTGAAGTCTTATCATACACAACAAGACTTAGTGTCACTAGGTAAATCAAGACAAAATAAACGAAGGGCTGCGTTTTAGCTGTGAGGCTAATTCAAGGGCGGCAGCCGTACTTGGTATAACAATAAGTGCCTCGTAGTACCACATTGTGCACTAGAAGTACTATATATATATATATGTATAGAAATATATATGAATTTGTATATATATATATATATATATATATATATATATATATATATATATATATTATATGAATATTGCACTGTAATTGACATTGGTCCCATTATTGTCAACTTCTTGAATAACCCACAGTTTTAAAAGAACCATAGTTTATCCCATTGGAGCATAGACCTGGTTATTAGCGATTCATTATCTAGTATCACTTATTGATACACACATATATTACATTTATGAAGAAGAACATAATAGGCAGAATGATTTCCTGATGTGATAGCAAAGGAACAACAACAAGATAATTTCAGAAAGTTCCAAGACTACCTATGATCATGTTGTGGTAGGACGACTCCATGAGGATTTTGATGTCTCCTTCTTCAGAACTTAACCTGCATGCATGTTTGCATTTAAGTACATTAAATGTGCCTTAGGAAACACTTTGAGCCAATTTAATTCACGCAAATGTCGCTTAAAGGCACAAAACGTACAAAAGTTGACATGCTAGGCCCTCCCAATATGCTTCTTACGTCTCTGCAAACACACACACACTGAAAAATAATCATTAAATTACGGAGATTCACTAGCACCACCATAAAAATAACGGTCAATGTTGTTTCAGGTTCACCGTAATTATAACGTTGAAAGTCTGGCACCCAGTGGTGCCAGTGAATCACTGTTATTCAAAATACAGAACATCACTGTAATTTAATACAGTGCCTATACAATAATTATAATGGTATTTTGTGTAATTCATTTATCCCAGTGTTGTTCAGTTCATTTATTCCCTATACCTAAAATCTGTATTCAATATGGTTGTATGCCCAATTTGGTACCATGTCCAACCTGCAATATCATCTCAGTGTATTAACTTCAGGCCTAATCATTATGGATTAGTCTATGAGTGTTTTGTAATGCCAGTCCATGAGTAGAAGTCACTCTACGATGACTACAGAGCAAACCTTACATCTGTCTTATCACCACAAAAATGGTGTTCATAGCATTCATAAAAATCTCCTCATGAACCAAACTGCCACCTGGTGTAATAAAACTGGACATTAATTAAACATAGCTTCACCGTAAAAAAAAATTTGTTTCACTGCACTGGATTATGAATATTCAAAGTAAAATATATACCAATTTTACTTTGCCCCAAAATATTATGATGATCAACTGTAAAACTTTACATTGACTCTTTTGAATTACGGATATTCAAAGTAAAATTGATTGACTTTACACTGCCTGACTGTAATTACATTTATGATGATTGTCTGTATAATCAACAGAATATTTTTAGAGTGCAGGCACACAGCACAATCTACTCCCCACCTCACACAGCACAATCTACTCCCCACCTATGTTGTATGATGGTGGGTTTTTCCAGTGACCTTCTTATCATGTGTATTGAACGGTTAGTTCTTCCTATATAATAAGTCACATTATCGGTCAGGTAGTCTCAAGCCAAATGATGCCTCAGTTCAACTTTATTAATGATCCTCTTAAATTAAATATGAGGTTGTATGTAGTTAGATGTGTACTCTTGAATATACAACCCCCCCCCATGCCATAAAGGTTTGTCATGATAACAAATTGTTTTTTTTTTTATTGCAACATGCCATCCTTAAAGGGTTAACGGATCTGTCTTGTCAGCTTGATATCCAGCTGACATAGCTCCCATGGTAAGTCCTAATATAGTTGAAAATATGTATATAAAAGGGATAGGTTCTATTGGTAAATCACATTGCCACATCGAGTCACCATACAAAGAAAGCATCTCACAGCCACCTAACCTACAACGACTACACCTACCTGACGTCTCCAAGTTTACACCTACACCCACCACCATGAGTCTGAGTGTGACCCTGCTCTGCAGCCTTCTAGTGGTTGCTGCCCATGGAGCACCCCCAGCCCCCTGCTGTGTCCCCGACACTATGACCATCCACGAGTCATCTTTAAAGGTGACAGAATTTAGCATCCCTTCGAAGAGAAACCAAATCCACTTTGTGGATCTGGGGAAGAATGCAAGATATGCAGTGACCACACGCCTGAACAGTGAAGAGTATGATGTTATCTACTTCAACAACAACCACACCGGGTACCTCAGCACTCCTGAGAATGATGTAAGTTGATGATGTACAAGTTATTTAGAGACTACTGTAAAACCTCATGTATAAGCCTAACTCATGTATGAGCCACACCTAGACTTTGTCCCGAACCGATCTGTTTATGGCAACTGTAGTATTGTAGTATACTAGTACATATAAAAACTCGCCTATAAACGGCACCCTGACTTTGTCCTGATCCTATAAGCCACACCAGCAATCTGACTTGCATATTAGCTGAGGCCTATACGCAAGGTTTTACGGTAGTTAAACCTTTTCAATTTTATGATGCACTAATGCATTATTCTAGCCTTACAACTTCAGCATGCCTGACAGATTAGAACTGCAAAATTTTCCACCTAAAACTGACTTTTTATTCAGTTTGAAAATGATGATATTTATAATATTGAGAGAAAACGACCTTTGATTATTTTATAGACTCAAGTATAGGGAAAGAAAGAAACAGATGAAAATACCCTTTTTAAAGCACATATAATCTGTGTTTGCAGTATTGAAATAAATCGATATAATTGAGAAATGGAGACCAAAATAGTGATAACAGAAATCGAAACGAATTTGATGTCAAAGACATCCCCAATTCATGGTGCCTGTTTTTGATTGCAGATATGCTATGAGTTTCCAATTAATAAAAATGTGACCAACTGTTTCATGAAGGGATACTACTTGTTTGACACGACGGCTACAGTAGGTGAAGGGGTGCCTGTTAACGTCTTCATCAACATTATAGACACAGTGCCACAAACCATGACTGTGACCCCCAAGATGTGTGTTCCCATCAGTTCTCTCGATCAACTCACAGATCCCTATTCCCAAACCAGCTCTGTCTACTACAATATGACCTTGGGTAGTCCTGACTCCAGCATCTTCAATCTGCCGGGTGCCTGTTTCCAGCCTGAGGCCAGACGCTATGCCAAAGACGCCAAACGCCTCCTTCAAAGACATCCCAACATCTTTGTCCTGTAGAGAGGATATCTGAGACACAAAAGATTTAATGCAGCTTTCATGACGTAATTCTGAGATAAATTCCCTTGTCGATTATGAAAAGATTAGACAATAAACTCTCTTAAATTCAGTTTTTTCTTGTTATATGTTTTGCTACTATGTTCCTACTAGCCATTTAGTGACCACTTGCCACCATGAGCCAAAGATGCATTCATTCATCATAAAAATATAGCATATTAGAGCACAATGCACCCCTGAAAGCTTAAAGATGCTTTCATTACTTATTTTCCTATTGTTTGACATAACCCTTTATTGTCGGAAGGTTTTCTTCATCAATAATTGAAGCAGACAATTCAGAAGGCTATGGTGATCACTGAATTCTGCCTATGGTATACTCAGATTTAGCCATGTGTGCAGCCATATCCACCCCTTGGGTTAAGATTGGGCGGTAAGCCATTTCAAATAAGGCCACTCAAAAAAAGGAGATGTTTCTCATCACTGCATGCAAGATAAAAATAAGGTTTTGAGGAAAACTTTTTTTTTGCTAGTATTTGATGAAAAACATGATGAAAATGGACACATATTGGCATGTCTTGTATCAAATTAAAGCTTATAGTGACAGCAGTGCAGTGGAATATAGAAATAACTTATACTTTCAGAGTTTAATAAATTCTTTGCACCAAACCAATAAAAGTGACTGCAAATACTACCTATGTAATTGACTTTGGTATAATATACCTTGTCCACTCTGTAGATAACCCTTGTTTTTGAAAGAATCTTAGTCTAGCTCAGTGGGACATAGAACATACATTTCTATTAGCCGGTTGTTGGTGATTCATAATCTAGAGTCACTTGTACACACAAATATAATACATTTATGGAGTAAAACATAATAGGCAGAATTATATCCTCTTGGGAATATGAATACAATTTAGGCTGCCTAAGGGAGTCTAGGTAACTCCCTGGGCGACGTGAGGGATTTAGCTGGGAGAGTCACATAGTTTTCTGACTCACCTAAGGGAGTCACATATGGACCTGGGCTCCCCCAAAGAAGGGAGTCATTCTGAAGGGAAACCTGGACTCCGTTTTGACGCCGTTTCTTTTCTCTTTGTTTTATAGCAGGACGACTCCATGAGGATTTTGACGTCTCCTTCTTCAAACCTTTTTTTTTAAATTTCAACTTGGTCACATTATTTTCATGATTTTACGTGCCAGACGAACCTTTATTTGACCAAAATAGATTCAGTTGACATGTGGCCCGTTTCAATAATAAAGGTCGGGACCCAATAGACATGCATGTCACTTGATGTGGTACACTATGAAGATAAATGCTGCTTAACCATTTGAGGATGGCATGAGGCCTTAATATATGATGACAGTGGTCGTCATGATGCATGAATGCAGTCCGGGAAAGCAACTCGCCAGGGCTGCATTCAAGCACCAAGCCGACTCTATGAGGTGTAGACATGTGAGTTACTCGCCTGGGCTGCATTAGTGCATCCTGATTATAATTTTTTTTTTAGCGACATGCGTCCTACACAGGGTTAATGGTTAAATGCCGTCCTTTAATGGGTTAGCCTAAAAACTAATTCAGAAGCATGACTCACATATTAGCCGCACCTAGACATTGGGATGATTTGCATAACTCACACTAAAGATCTCATTATGGCAACTTGAGTACTGTAGTATACATCTAAAAATGTGTGTATTAACCACACCTCAACTTTGGGCCGATCCTATAATATGCACCAGCGATCTGACTTGCCTACTAGCTGCGGCTTCTACGTGGGGTTTTACAGTGATAGAACTGCCAAGTCATATTGATATTCAGCTGCCATAGCTCACATGGGCTACCCTGATACAAGTTTATCGTCCCTCCCACTCAATTCTTAGTATTACTTAAAGGTGTTCTATACACTATAACAGTGTAAGATTCAGAGAATGAAGGTCAATCAATTGTGATCCTTGGCCCAACCATGGGATATTTTGATATGGCCCAACCATGGGATATTTTAGTGTGTTTTCAATGGGGGAATCATGCACGATTTCATTCCAAAATGACCATATTTTGGGCAATAAAATCAAATGTGAGCAAAATAGTTGGGAATAAGGGGCAATGGCATAGATAAGAAGGGAAGTATGTTATTTGTCAACATCCTGACTCATATTTAAGAAAATAAAAAGTTGAGCCCCATTTATTGGATGCACTAACTTCAATAGAACTGCCTCGTCATTCTGATATCCAGCTGCCATAGCTCCCACAGTCAGTTAATACAGGTTTACCAAACTATTTATAAAGGGGACAGGTTGTATTTGTTATTCGCATTACAACACTTGGTCACTACACAAAGAAAGAAGATTCTTGGCCAGCATTGTCTCCATAAGTACCAAGTGTAATAAACGATACTTTGTCTCTTTATGATATTGGTAGAGTATCAATTAAAGAACAAAGTCGACACAGTTCGGATCAAGTGTTACAGGTTGCAAATCGGGTTTATTCAGAAAACCTAGACAAGCAGTATCTATGTGTGCGAACTCCCTATAGAGTTCGGAACGGGTCAGTAGGCTAATCAGCCGTATTGATCACAGGGTCTCCTTGCCAGCGTGGCTTAGAGTAACCGACGAGTACCGTCAGATGCTGGGTATATATAGGCAGCCAGCCTGCGCGCGCACACGCAGACCGGAAGCCTATAGCGACCTCTGTCCATACCCCAAGCCCGGGGTAGGTGCTGCCACCTACCGTCGGACTGAAGGGTTCGGACTGAGCTCGCAACACAACATCCAACAGCACTCGTCATATAACATACCCGTATAACCCTAGCCCCTACACTACCCCCTACCAGATAATAACCGGGAGGTAAAATGAATTAAGGTTAAAGTCCGAAAACACTTCGGACTGGCATTATCTTATAAATACCACCTTAGGGGTTTATTAAAGTTATACCTTACAAACAATATGACGTATACTGTTGAACACAAAAAGGTATTAATTACACACATTTCTACATATATAGACCGTAATAACAATTACGCCCCATTCCCTAGGATAGATGGAGTTAATCTATACATATAGTATACAAACACTTGAAAAAGTACAATATCACAGTAAAAAAATTTCGTCCCTTCAGGACCCCGAGCTAATTAAACTCGTAACGAATAATACTTATAAGTGATAACCAATACCACTTCTTTTAAAGTTTTAAAGACATATTAAAGTATTATTACAAAAAGACATCATACGTGTAGCGAAGATCCGGATCCTCTGTTGATGGTGTTGCATTCCGCCCGGCTTTCAGAACCTACTTCGTTCAGCTCTTACTCACCGGAACGAGAAAGTTCATAGCTCATGCTCGGGAGCTTTTTAGGTGATAAATAGAGAGAAAAAAAAAAAATAGTCCTGCCTCCAGGCGATCTTCGGACTCATAATTAGGAGCACTCGGTCCTGATATCCATAGTTTATATAAAAAAAACATCCTGTATCGGATCCATGTTGGTAAAGTGCTCCAGTCCCGAGTTCAGCGTCCCTTCCGGATCTTCTTGTCTTCCTCCGTCAGTACCACCTGGCAGACTGGATCCTTGCGTAGCCAGCCTGCCGCGTTCCTCTGTCCGGACACTCCTAAACCCTTCCTAAGGGTTTTGCTTGTAGGGTTGGTATATTTAGGATACCCCCCCTTTTCTCCTAATCGGCTCCTAGAATAGGATGATCTAGCCCGACTCGTCTCCGGAACCGGGTTGAGCCGGCTCCTCTTCCTCCTCGGAGTCCGACGCCGCTTCCGCCAGAGTCAGCTCCTGGAGCCAGAGCTCGATTTGAGCCCGAGTTCCATCCCACTCGTGCATTTCATGCGCGAAGCAGTCCCGGAACCGACGACGTTCGTGGTCCAGCTTTTCCTCGGCGTTCTTAACTGCCAGCTTCTGCTTCTTCCTTTCGGTTTTAGCAGCACATCGTTCAGTCCGAGCGTTTTCACGCTCTTCCTGTACGGACTCCGCAGCCGCTGCCTTCTGGGTAGCGACCTCCCTCTGATGGAGATGATGCACCGTGTTTAACGACAACATCGCCACCTCCTGACTCAGGCCAGCAAGCAACCGATGAAAATTGTCTTGCCATTGACCGAAGGCCTCCTGTCCGGCTTCATAGGAAGTGAAGTCGGCGGGAGGGAACGAAGGAGGGCTCTTCAGTCGCAAGACTAGACGCCCCTCCTCTGCGGTCTCGGGTGGGAGATCCGGGGTCTGAACTGGCTTCGGCGTTTTCTTTGCTGGAGCCTTCGTCTTACCGGTCTGGGTTAGAGTCTGCGACTCATCACCCGGAACCATGTTATTTTCGGGGAACTCCTCCGCGAAGGACCCCATCGTGCTGGAGTTCGGATCCTCTGGATCAGACCGAGGTGGCCTGCCCTGTGGACCCTTTTTCCAGTCAGTCGTGTGAGAGGTGAATGCCGGTCCTTTATAGCCCGGATCCGCCTTCTCCATAACGGATTTCCTTTCATCCGTTTTGGCCTTCTTAGAGTCGGCCTGCTCGGAAGACCCACTAGGTCTCTTCTGAGCGCGCCGCACCTTTCGCGTGCTGGTACGCTTCTGGTACTCCTCGAATTCATCGAAGAGCTCACCTTCCGGAACCCGGTTGTAGTTGCCGTCCGGGTTTACCTTGTAAAAGACCCGGACCTTTCCTCTCTCGTTGGTGCCAAAATCCACCTCGAGATTCTCGTTTCGGCCCACTACCGGAGGGAAATGGGCGTAGACTTCCTGATGGGCTGTCTGGATGCGTTCCGCCGCAACGTCCAGAGCCAAGCCGTGCTGCTTAGCAAGATGCCTGATGATGTCGGCTCTAGTGTAGAACCAGCCACCATTCGGACAACCCTTGCTCTGCTTTGGACCCACACTCAAGCAGTCATACCGCATGTAGTGACGCAAATGAAAGCGGGTAACATGTCTTGCGTACCGAACCTTGCTAGGCCAAGTTCGGGGCGTTTCCAGTGTCTCGTTGATGTTCAGACAAGGCTCAAAGGGGCACTTGCTAAATGGATGCCATCTAGACATAGCCCATGCCAACTTAGCTTTCTGGAAGATTGAATGGTATTTGGTACTACCATTGCGAACCTTGTCCAGGAGCTCAAAGTGGTACAACTGTACCGACTTCTCGAGTGGATCGGTCTTAATCCACTCCTCGTCATCGGAGAGACCGTCAGGACCCACCTCTTCCGGAATGTGTGAGGCCCGCTTGTCCTTGACACAGTCATTCACACACATGGGTTTAAAATATTTAAACCCACTTGCAGCATTGGCTCGGAGTGCATTCCGGACCAGAACCTGAAGTTCGCCGTCCGGGAGAGAATTTTCATCCAATCCCTTCAGAACCGCTTCTACCTCCTCGTCGGATCGACCCCCCTTCCGAGAGGTTACCTTGATGGTCTCTCGTAGGTATTGGTCCCTCCGATTGGCCTTTTCCATTTGACTAGTGTCTACAGACCTAGCCGCGGCAGTGTTCTGTTGGAGCATTTCCTCCTCCAGAGTGGCATCCAGAAGGGACTCTTTGGTCTTCTGTTCCATACTCCGAGCCAGCTTCATTGCTGGCGTCAGGAGTCTCCTCTTCTCCCGCCGGCTATGCACGGTCTTGAATTCCGCTGCAGTTTGCAGGTCGTACTCCAAGGCCGCGATAAGTTCGGGACGTCCCTCGGTCTCAGCAACTAAGCGAGCTGTCTCTGACTGTTTGCTAAGATCGTTCATGGCCGCCGTTAGGCGATCTGGGAACCAAGCCGGGAACCTGGCAGACAACTCGTCCAGCCCCCGGAAGGTCCGCATTTGGATCAGATCGAAGGATCTGACTTCTGTGGCGCTCATCTGATCGATGATAGCACCTCGGAGCAGGGATGGGACGTCGGCGTCCTCCTTCTCCCATCGGTCATGCTGATGTGGAGCGAGGATTTGCACCCCCGATCCAGTTGGACCACCACCGGCAGCCTGGTCCAGTTTCCCGGCTTCCTCCGAAATATCCATGGTATTGGATGGTTCCAGAGCAGGCTCGGTAGACTGTGGAGGAGTATCCACTCGAACGGGTACCTCTTTTGGAGGAGGTAACTCCACCCGAACGGGTATCTCCTTCCTTGGCTCCAGGGGAGTCGGTAGGTTAAATGTGATGCCAGACAGCACATCCTGCACTACCTGAACCGTATGGGCTGCGGATGCTGTATCCATAGCTTCCTCGGTTCGAGGTGCCTCGGGAGGAACTACCGTTTTCGGACGGGCTCCCCCATGTCCCTGGCTCACTCTCACCAAATCAGTGCAACTAAAAAAGTGACGTACATGATCGGTGGACGTACATGATCGGCGGACATACATGATCGGCAGAGTACAAAATCCACCTTTTACCCCCTGCGTTAATATATTTGACTCATCTAACCAAACCTACAGGCCATTACTATTTTTAGCGGAAACAGGGGTGAAAAAATAATGTCCAAATCATTCAATTGTGCAACAAGGGGGGGGGCTGAATGAAATTTTTTTCAATTAAATCGTAACATTTTCTCACGGTTTGTCTTCTTTGCACCCTTCATACCTTCTGTCAGCCAATTTTTTGCACTCCTTTGTATTCGTTTTAACCCACTTAACCTGTACAGTGTAAAATGTAGAACCACTGACCCCCCCCTACCCATTTTATTTATCAATAAAAAAAAATAAAAAAAGCGCCTAGTGACGTACATGATCGGGTAATTACAAATGGCCGAATTTGGCATCCCTCCTTCATATTTATGTGCTGTAACGTGTCAACATGTGTTATGCGTTAGTGTACACAGGGTGTGGATAACAGAAATTAAGCCCCCCCCCCCCCCCTTTCCAGTCCCATAGCCTTGTTCTTTCATTTGCGGAAAAAAGTGACGTACATGATCGGGAAATTTGAAATGTCTGTATCATGTAACCTTGTCATATTTAAAGGTGAGGAACTGCACTGTTCGTTCTTCCTTTCAGCCTAGTGTTATGAACAACACTGCATTTTGTTAAATTACGTAGGGTTGTGTCGGTATAAATCATTCGATTGTGTATTTTGTCCTAATGTGACGTACATGATCGGCTACAGTGACGTACATGATCTCTAATCCAACCACCAAAAACATCCCCAAATTGATCAAAACAACATTTTTTGCGGCGGGAAACTCATACCCGCGCGCCCCCTGTCGAGTAATTCCGCCCCCGCGTGGGTTGCGCTGGTTCCCGGCTACTGCGCAGGATATTCAGCGCCACTCTAGTGTTTACAAGGTGGGTAGCATTTCACGCTTCATTTTCCTCCGATATTGCCTATATTTCTCAACTATTTTGATATGAAACTGTAACAGTAGTGTCCTGTAAAGTATAGCTCACCTATTTTCCGGAAAAAGCATAATTGTCATCACGATATGACCGAAAACATATACAAAATGCGAGCTGGTTTTGATCGACTCGCCACTCGCTCCCTCGTGCCCCGGGTATCCGGCGGCCCCCGCCGGATAGTTTGGAAGCGTCTTTTTTAGAATGCAAATATATAAAATGGGTTTACTGTGCATATTGTACCTCCCCTTTAGCAATGAATTCAGTGTACGGTGTAGCAATGCCGTCACACCCCCCTATACCGACAAAACATTGTCCGAGCAGTTCGGACAATCGTGAATGTTCAGATAAGGCTATGAAAAGAATAGTTCAACTTTATCCTCCCCTGACCTCTACCTTGCTGAAGGTCATGCTTTATAAATGTAGAAGTATCCCTGTCCACCCACACCCAGGGGGGGGGGGGTGGTGGGTTTGGGGGGGGGGGCAAAAATTTGGACCCCTCTTGGGGGGGGGGCAAAAAAATTTAACCTGTTTTGAGCCAAAAAGCCCGCATGTTACTATGCTTCAAAAGGGCCGCGCGCGAGCCGATTTAATACCCTAAGGGGGGGGGGGGTGAAAAACTTTGACTCCTTGACCGGGGGGGGGGGGGGGGTGTTAAACAAAATTATTTCATGGTAAATACGGCCGTCCCATTGACTTAACAACCCTCCCCCGTATTTCACAGCCTTTTAAATAATTAAAATTGATGATTTAAACACTGTAAAATAGCATTTTTAGATCAATTAAGTGGAATTTTGAGGAATATAGTTAATAATAACATGAAATATTAAAACACAAAGGAGCACGAGTATAGTTCGGCTCCGCCTCGTGAAATAACCCTCAGTGGGGAACTATACTCGTGAACCTTTGTCTATTTGCGCGTTCCGCGCGCGAAACCCACCCCCCCCCTGTTGTTAAAAAATGATCACTCCCTTATTTGAAAAAAAAGAAGAGCAAACTCAATCACATTTGCAATTTTGTCTACTTATTCTGCTGGTGTACTCAACACTTCTTCGTAATATTAGGGAATGATTTTTTTATTTAACAAAAGGGGGGGGGAGGCGGGTTTCGGGGGGGGGGCAAAAAAAAATTGGACCCATTGACCGGGGGGGGGGGTGACCCAGTGTTAAAAACTGATCACTCCCTTATGCAATTGGAGCCGTGTTTTTTATGCTTCGCCAGCCAAAGTGAAATAAATTAACTAGGTTGTCAGCAATTTACTGTAGATGTCTAGATGCTTTGACGTATTTATAGATTAATGGATATAAATAACTAAACATTTTTCAGAGATTCACCGAAATGGCAGAAGCACAACCGCCTTTCCGCACAGACCCGATTGAGGAGCCTCCAAACGGCTGCAGCATTGACGAGCTGGTCGATTGGGTCGACATGGTAAAGGAGTTTTCTAGCACGCTGTCCGCAGAAGATTTCAAGATCTATGATCGTGTCCGACGCAAAAAGAACACACGGGTCAGCAGAAACCGGAAGATGGAAACCCCGGAGGGCAGGCGTCATTTTGCTGACGTCTCAAAAGTGAGTATGAAAACTGTATTAATTACTTAATATTTGTGGTGTTGATGGGGGTCGCCATGTCAATTTTAATTTATAAATGGTCATGAATGTCATTTGTCGGTATCTTTGTTTTTCTCCTGGATTTGTCACTTTTCTCATGTCCCCTGTCGATTTACGAAAAGGCCAGGTCGCCTTGTCAATCTTAGGGGTCCACCACCATTTATAGATCTATACCTTCATTGACATTTATAATGATTTAATAATATGTTCATCCATAAATAACCAAGGAGAATTTGCATCCTATATGAAAAAGATTAACTGAAATTAATTTACTCCGTGTTTATTACGTACTTGTAAGTTTGTATTAATTATCAACATTGTCAACATTATCAAATATTTTTAGCCAACTTCATTCACCTCCCACTTAACTGTACATAGTGACTTACATGGTCTGGTGTGATAGTTAACTGCATTATGAGATACATGTATTTGTTCCCATTTTTAGAACTCTTAAAATTGTACATCACATTTCTGGACATCATGTTCGTCACTTTTCGATCATGTACGTCACATTTCGATCATGTACGTCATGTGACGTACATGATCGGTGTTGTAATGTCATCTACAATGATATTAATACTCCCATCTGCATAGTTCTTACAACTAACATAGCAAGACCCACATCATCGGTACAACTCGGTTACTTTAATCTAGCTTTAAACTTACTCAGGAAGGGTGTGGAAGTCAATACATGAGCGATCATGTACGTCACCGATCATGTACGTCACCGATCATGTACGTCACCGATCATGTACGTCATGTGACGTACATGATCGGTGTTGTAATGTCCGCCACAATTAAATTTTGGACGAAACATGCTCAGGAAGATTAAGCAAGTAAATACATCAAAGATCATGTTAATACATGCCGATCATGTACGTCACATGCCGATCATATACGTCACATGCCCATCATGTACAGCACCGTCAGATCTGGTACTGCCTGTGAATCGAATTTATCCGAACTTCCTTCCTACCCTGCAAATTCAGGCCTCCAACCAATTCATTTATCCCTTTAAAATTCATTTCAACGTTAAACTATTCCAAAAGTTGTCTACGGAATGCAAGATTACAGCCCCAGTCATAAAGAATAATACAAATGTAAGGCTTGAATCCTGCTCAAATGCACCAGAATACTGCATTTTAAGTCTGAAATTAACAAAGTGCTTGAAACTTTACATGTGAAAAAAAGTTTCCACTCATAATCATGGAGGATAGAATACTGATTTTTAATAAGTTTTTTTCCCAAATTGCACCCGAATTACCACAGGATGTCCATGACTTGCATTGGTGTATTATGCCCTTTGTCGTCATGATGCATGAATGCAGCCCTGGTACGGAGGGTGGTGGGAGGCTCGAAATTTAATGTTGTCTTGAATTGAAAACAGGTACTATTCGCTGGCGCAGTCACTACTTGTGAATTGAGTGTTTTCTTCAATATCCCAGTTTTCTATTCTATATCACTGGAATGAATCATGGACACTGATGAATGCACTTTTGTTGTTTCTTCCAGAGAAACAGACCTAAAAAGGGAACCACAGCCTGGGAGAACGAGTTTGCGACTCGCAAAATAGCCCGTCACCGGAGAGCCGCAGAAGCCAAGGGCGGTGGCGCGGATGACGCACGTGACTCCTCGTCAGACTCCGATAGCGACAGCGACACACCGAACCAACGCGTACTTCTGCCGGACCTTCCTGATAGAAAAAGAAGGGGGAAGAAAGCTCCCCAACGGCCCGCGTCAGACGAATCAGACCCGAACTATGAGCCATCTGAGACGGAGGCTGAGCACCCTATGAAGAGCCCACATTACCGGCCCCGTCAGACTAGGGAAGGTGAGTACCAAAAAATATGTTGTACAAACATCCTTTTTTACCCCATCGCTCGCGATCCCTCCGCAGCACCGTGCGCTAGTGTATTTTATTCTAGCAGGGTTGTTCTCACCACTGTCGACCTGCAGTGTTTCTCAGTCGATAATTCAGCCATCGCTACATCCATTCACTGTTGAAAATGAAATAAAAAATCGAATCATGGGGAAAAATTGGCATCTTTCAGAGACACAGAAGCAGAAGCCACGCAAAGTCACTCCCAGCCGCTCCCCGTGCCCTAGTACGAGCCGTCAGACTAAGGAAGGTGAGTACCAAAAAATATATTGTACAAACATCCTTTTTTATCCCATCGCTCGCGATCCCTATGAGCACCGTGCGCTAGTGTATTCTATTCTAGCAGGGTTGTTCTCACCACTGTCGACCTGCAGTGTTTCTCAGTCGATAATTCAGTCAACGCTACATCCATTCACTGTTGAAAATGATATAGAATATCAAATCAAAGGGAAAAAAATGGCATCTTTCAGAGACACAGAAGCAGAAGCCACGCAAAGTCACTCCCAGCCGCTCCCCGTGCCCTAGTACGAGCCGTCAGACTAAGGAAGGTGAGTACCAAAAAATATATTGTACAAACATCCTTTTTTATCCCATCGCTCGCGATCCCTATGAGCACCGTGCGCTAGTGTATTTTATTCTAGCAGGGTTGTTCTCACCACTGTCGACCTGCAGTGTTTCTCAGTCGATAATTCAGTCAACGCTACATCCATTCACTGTTGAAAATGATATAGAATATCAAATCAAAGGGAAAAAATTGGCATCTTTCAGAGACACAGAAGCAGAAGCCACGCAAAGTCACTCCCAGCCGCTCCCCGTGCCCTAGTACGAGCCGTCAGACTAAGGAAGGTGAGTACCAAAAAATATGTTGTACAAACATCCTTTTTTATCCCATCGCTCGCGATCCCTATGAGCACCGTGCGCTAGTGTATTTTATTCTAGCAGGGTTGTTCTCACCACTGTCGACCTGCAGTGTTTCTCAGTCGATAATTCAGTCAACGCTACATCCATTCACTGTTGAAAATGATATAGAATATCAAATCAAAGGGAAAAAATTGGCATCTTTCAGAGACACAGAAGCAGAAGCCACGCAAAGTCACTCCCAGCCGCTCCCCGTCCCCTAGTACGAGCCGTCAGACTAAGGAAGGTGAGTACCAAAAAATATGTTGTACAAACATCCTTTTTTACCCCATTGCTCGCGATCCCTCCGCAGCACCGTGCGCTAGTGTATTTTATTCTAGCAGGGTTGTTCTCACCACTGTCGACCTGCAGTGTTTCTCAGTCGATAATTCAGTCAACGCTACATCCATTCACTGTTGAAAATGATATAGAATATCAAATCAAAGGGAAAAAATTGGCATCTTTCAGAGACACAGAAGCAGAAGCCACGCAAAGTCACTCCCAGCCGCTCCCCGTCCCCTAGTACGAGCCGTCAGACTAAGGAAGGTGAGTACCAAAAAATATGTTGTACAAACATCCTTTTTTACCCCATTGCTCGCGATCCCTCCGCAGCACCGTGCGCTAGTGTATTTTATTCTAGCAGGGTTGTTCTCACCACTGTCGACCTGCAGTGTTTCTCAGTCGATAATTCAGTCAACACTACATCCTTTTTTACCACATCGCTCGCGATCCCTCCGCAGCACCGTGCGCTAGTGTATTTTATTCTAGCAGGGTTGTTCTCACCACTGTCGACCTGCAGTGTTTCTCAGTCGATAATTCAGTCAACGCTACATCCATTCACTGGTGAAAATGAAATAGAAAATCGAATCAATGGAAAAAATTGGCATATTTCAGAAACACAGAAGCAGAAGCCACACAAAGTCACTCCCACCAGCAGCTGTTCCAGTACCCGTCCTACTCCGCACCACAGCTCCACTGCCAAACATGATGGCGGCGCATCCAGTCCTGCTCGCGACCCCAGCGGGCGTTACAATACCCGGAGTAGTCGGCACCAGAGCTCCCCTGCCAAAGCAGATGTTCGTGCATCAAGTGCTGCTGCTCTCGACCCCAACAGCTGTTCCACTACCCGGAGTAGTCGGCACCAGAGCTCCTCTGCCAAAGCAGATGTTCGTGCATCCAGTCCTGCTCGCGACCCCAGCAGCCGTTCCACTACCCGGAGTAGTCGGCACCACAGCTCCCCTCCCAAAGCAGATGTTCGTGCATCCAGTGCTGCTGCTCGCGACCCCAGCAGCCGTTCCACTACCCGGAGTAGTCGGCACCACAGCTCCCCTCCCAAAGCAGATGTTCGTGCATCCAGTGCTGCTGCTCGCGACCCCAACAGCCGTTCCACTACCCGGAGTAGTCGGCACCACAGCTCCCCTCCCAAAGCAGATGTTCGTGCATCCAGTGCTGCTGCTCGGGACCCCAGCAGCCGTCCCAAACGCAGTACGTACTCCAGCTCCCCTTCCAAATGTGATCTTGGAGCATCCAGTCCTGTTCGCCATGTCACCGATCGACATCATAACCCTGCACCATTCAACCCTGGTCAGGGAAGCGGTGTTGTCGTCAACTACCACACCGCTAGTAGCCCTGGCCAACCTAGTACCATCGGAACAATTTCTAGTCTAGTTGTCAAATCGCTGCGTGTCACACCGGCTAAAAGGGAAAGAATCCTGGAGAACCTGGAGCTGCAGCGAAGTCCAGTCGCCTGCTCTAATTCGCAGAGGATGGACAAGGCTGCCCTCACCCCCACACGCAGTGGACAAAATTTGAACGAGCAACAAGCCGATCACTCAGCCGTACCCTCCGGCTCCACTAAACTGCAGCATGTCACACCGGCTCGAAAGCAACGGATACTGGAGAACCCGGAGCTGCAGCCAGGTCAAGTCGCGTGCTCTAATACACCGAGAAGTGACAGGGCAGTACCCTCCAGCTCCACTAGTAACGCAACATCCAAACGTGAGTCAACACAACTTGAACTTGTTCCAGGAGTACTAGGTTGGCCCAGGCTTTGCCTTGATCATGTACGTCACCGATCATGTACGTCACATGAGCGTTCTTGTAATGTGATCTACAATGATATTAATACTCCCATCTGCATAGCTTTAACAACTAACATATCAAGACCCACATCATATGCACGCCTTGGTTAGTGTAATTTAGCTTTAAACATACTCAGGAAGGGTAAGGAAGTCAATAAATCAACGATCATGTACGTCACCGATCATGTACGTCACGTGACGTACATGATCGGTGTTGTAATGTCGTATACAATGATCTTAATACTCCCATCTGCATAGTTCTTACAACTAACATATCAAGACCCCCATCATAGGTACAACTTGGTTAAATTAATCTAGCTTTAAACTTACTCAGGAAGGGTGTGGAAGTCAATACATGAGCGATCATGTACGTCACCGATCATGTACGTCACCGATCATGTACGTCATGTGACGTACATGATCGGTGTTGTAATGTCATCCACAAAGATAGAAATACCCGCATATGCATAGTTCTTGGCATCTTAAATTGTGGTTTATACATGCTCAGGAAAAATAAGCAAGTAAATACATCAAAGATCCTGTACTTCACCGATCCTGTACATGTCTTACAAACGTGCCTTGATATACATGTTCATTTTGGTTTCTTTCATAGCACACGCGAGCCCCGTGACTTTGCCGGTGGGCTGGAGCAAGCTGCCCTCACCCCCGCACGCTGCGCCCTCCCTGGAGGAGGGCGAGGTTTTGCGCAAGCTAGGACGCATGCGTCCCAAAACCCCGCCCTCCTCCGAGTCGTCAGACTCCGGAGACACACTAAATTCCGGGGACTTCTACCCGGTGGCAACAAGGTGGGTTAACAACAATTATGTATTTTGAACATTATAATTAAAAGAACTGCACTTAAGGAATGCCTGTTTCTGGCTGTTTGCTCTCAGTTAGACAGGGTTGCCACTGTCAGGGAAAATTTCATGGACAAAAATGTGCGGGAATTGCCGAAGTCTTTGCAATACGAAAAAATTCACCTGTCTTCTTTGAAAAAAGCCTATTTATATATTTTATTAAAAGAGAAAAATATGTTAATGCTCAAAAAGGAGGAGGTACATATTTTGCGCGCACGCGATACACAATACCCTTGTTGTACAATAATAATCACTCGCCAATTGCAAGAAAAGTTTAATAATTAGTGCTTAGTCATAGTTTGAGGATATCTAAAACCAAGGGGTTTATGTCGTGATTGTACGGCAACCTCGATATTATGTCTGCGATATGTCACGGAAAAGTCTAGGAATTTAAAACTACCTTGTCATTGGCTACCCTGTTATACTTCTAGTGCTTTAAGTTTGTACATGTTATTATAAGTAGTACCCTGTCTCAGGTTAGTGATAAGTGCCTGCCTGCCTGGAATCATTTCTATAATTGATAAGCTATACCCTCTCTTGGGGTGGTTAATACTTTTCTCTTCTTCGTCTAATAATGTATCAAATTAATACGACATTTTGAGTAGTACACTGTCTGGTGTGAAATAACTAACTACCTGCTTTAAACAAAAAGTGGACTGGATATATATATATATATATGATGTGGTTCAGAACTAAATATATGTATACATGGAGTTGAGCACAGCAAAATCTACATGTCACTTTTTTCCCCACCGAATTTACACAGCTAACCAACGTGTGTGACACGTGTTGTTTGCAGGACAAGATCGAACGACGGACACGAAAATTATCGCCACGAACCCACTGACGTGCTGGAACTAATAATGCTGGCGAGGGCCGGAAAGGATGACTAACATTTTTACTGCACATCGATTCTCTGTCTCTTTGTAGCTCTATAGTGATCGATGCCCAGTTTTATACTTCAGACCAGTGGCTCATTTTGGCTGTTTTTCGCCTCACAGATTGCTCCGAGCGCAAAATCCTGACTAGGTGTCAATATATTCTCTATGTCAATGTGTAATATGAGGGTAGAAAACAGTGGAACCTCAGTTAGAAAAAATCCTACTGAACCGTTTTTGAGAAAATTCGGGTTTTGTTGCCCTTTTTTGCTGTTTTTATTACATTTCCTACATAACCCGTGAACGTCAGCATTTCTCAATTTTCAGGGATTTAGAATTAGAATTTGACATTTTTTTATTCGCAGTAGGATTCCTGAATACAGAGCCATTCTACACAGGGTGTTATTTTGAAAAAATATAAATCATTTGATAGTGTATTTGGTCTCCGAAATAGAGGGAGTTTGGTCATAGTTTAATTGATTGTTGACAATCCAGTCAAGGGCTATTAGGTTCAGTTCAGTGCAAGTTGCAAAACAAGTGACTTGCACTTTTTAACTTGACCTCATGTCCACTATGTAGGTCTTCACTATGCATGGGTCTATCCAGAGTCCATCAATGGGATCACGCATGGAGGCAGATTCCACAGCTTTTGGCGAGAAAAAAGTTCAAAATCGCAAAGAAGTGAAATTCGCCTAAAAAACCCCTATTTGGCGAGAAAAAAGTTCAAAATCGCCCCCCCCAAAAAAAAAGAAAGAAGTGAAAAATGGGGTGAATTTCGGGTGTGTAATAAAAAAGAATTTTTGATATCTGTTTGGTGTGCTCTGAGGGGGTTTGTCACTTTCAGGGCACATTCATTGCTAACAGAAATTCTCTAAATTCTGCCTTTAGATTTGTGCATTCTGTTTTGGGCACATCCCTCCCAGACAATAACTTTAGAATGGTGCATTCTGAGAATTGGTGGCATATTGCTCTCAGAAAATTGAGAAATTCTACCTTTAGATAGGTGTTTTCTAAGTACTTTTTGGGGGCATGTGCATCCAGGAAATTTTTATTTTTAGAATGAGGGGGTTGGGAGCATACTGCTCAGCCAAGATTTGGAACTTCTACCTTTTAGATAGATGTTTTCATGATGATTTGGGGGGCATGTTGTTTCAGAAAAATCTAGAAATTTCACAATGTATTCTGATCATTTTGGAAGCATGTTGCTCCAGGGAAATTTTGAAAATTTACCTTTAGATTGGTGCATTTTGTGGTGTTTCGGGGGCATATTGGTCCAGGAGAAATTTGTAATTCTATCTAGATTGATATATTATATTGAGGGGATCGTGAGACTATGCTCCAAGAAATTCAAGAAAATTTACTTCCAGATTGGTGTATAGTTTCTGGGCATGTTGCACCAAAGAATATGGGCATTTTACTTTCTGATTGGTACATTCTGTGGGCAGATTGGTACATTCTGCAGGCATATATTGGTCAGGGAAAAGTTAGGAATTCCACCTTGAGATTGGTGTGTGTGTGTGGGGGGGGGGGGGGGCTACTGATGGGTCTGTGAGTGCATAGGTCCAAGAACATTTTGAAAAACCATGGTTAGATGGTTGTTTGCTGAGGGGTTTATGGGGAGTATTGCACTGGGAACACTGGGAGAGGAAATCTATTGAAATAGTCCTAACTTTGGTTCTAATTGGAATATTTACAAAATTCTTTCAGCTTTAGAAAGCCCAGACTCTCCCTGGTGTTCCTGTCGCATTTTTAAAGACCCCTGTCGCACATTTTTTGCGGCATTGCGACAGCTGCCCAGCCCTGATAGTGAATTGGAGTGCTATAATGTTGGACTGCTGTATATTTTCAATATCTGTTCAAACATCGCTATTTGTGTGTGATTGGGGAAATTTCTTAATATATATGGCCGTTTTTCACGAAACTGCTTTTTTTCATGCACCAAGGGGGTCAAATAGAATATGGGAGTATGTTTAAAACTTTTTGTGTTTATGTACCTAAGGGGGTGGGCCATACATAAAAAATATTGGGGCAGGTTAAATATATACAGTAAATGTATGGCAGAGAGGCAAAGTTGTAAAGTCATACCGCGTGGCTTCACGCCTAACGCCCTTTACCCCTCAAGAAGGTGACACTCTTGTCATGTATAAGGGCATTTCTTTCATTAGTATTCTCTTTTAATATTTAAGAAAACATCCCAACCTTGGGTAGGAATCCGTTTATAGCTACTTGCTATGTCATTTTAATGTTTTTTTGGCCCCGGAAACATGATGGTATGTCTTGAAAACTCCTGAAATCTCTATATTACTCATTGTCAAAGAAAATAATTCTGAGATAACAAGCTATATATGGTTTATTTGTCCATAATTCATTAGAAAACATCCATATCTACAGCCTAGTATACAGTTATATGGGTCACAGGTGATTATATTATGTTTTAAAGCTTTCACAAAAGGGCGTTAGGCGTGAAGCCACGACGCTGACCGAGAGCCTATACTGTATTATTATACCTGCTGAAGTTCATTGTAGCATGTTGGATTCATCTGTTTGGTTCTTTATTGCTTCTTATACATGGCATTACACCCCCCTCCCTTATTCTAGTCATTAAAGCAAACATAAGGCTCAAAATATTTCTATATTTTGGGTTCTTGTAAGAAATTGTTGACTTTTTGGCCGAAAAATGATATTAAAACATGAATAAAACATATCATTTTTTATATTTAAACTTAGATATCCCATAGGAAGACGCATGGCACATAGTAGTACCCTCACAAATCGATTCAGGGTGGTTGGATATCCTTTGTACTGTACAGAGAGCTATTGGTGAGGGCGTTAGGCGTGAAGCCACGACGCTGACCAGACAGGGTTACTATAGGATATACCGGCCAATTCATTTGTAGCATATTGGATTCACACTAGTGTAATGCTATGTATCAGAGACAAATAAGAACCAAATAAGAAGAGATGAATGAAACATGCTAAAATGAACTTCGACAGGTTTATCCTATATTAACCATCTCGGTCAGCATCGTGGCTTCCTGGCTTCACGCCTAACGCCCTCACCAATAGCTCTCAGTGCTCTACTAAATGATATCCAACCACCCTGAATCGATTTGTGGGGAGATTACAATGTACCACCCTTGCTTCTTTGGGATATCTAAGGTTAAATATAAAGAATAATAGGTGTTATGCATGTTTTGATACCAGGGCGTTAGGCGTGAAGCCAGGGCGTTAGGCGTGAAGCCCGAACATGTATAAACACATAGCTTTTGCTACCCTTATGGCAGAATAATGCAATTTAACCAGAAACTAACCTATATATATAAGTTTATTTATAGCATAAAGATGGTGGTTAAATATGATATCTCTGGATACTACTATAGCATTACAGTGTATGTAGGGCGTTAGGCGTGAAGCCTGTAAAAGTTCCCCAACCTGCTCAATGTCCTCTCTAGGCTATTGTAAATAACCCACACTCTCAATTCTTTTTTTATTATGTAGGTATATGTTAGGCCTTGACATACCACAATCAGATATTCTGTCTACTGTTTTAATCTCAGAGGTGGAGGACATCGTTTAGGGCGTTAGGCGTGAAGCCAATAAAGTTCCCTAATACATATATGCTTACAGGACCTTTACAATCCTGCCCATATGTCCATATTTGGTCTTAAAAAATTCCTTACATGATTTGGGAAGTTGACTTAAAAAGAAATCAGCACATAGCTATTTATTGTATTAATTATTTAGCTTGCAATATGGGTCATCATGATTTTCGGGTGGAAAAGGGCTGTTTTTCAGTACTTTTTGACCTCCAGCCCTCTTATTTTCACTCATAGATAGGCAAAACCAGGGTACCCTGTAAATTCCTCGTCTATCCTGACCAGAATACATCAAAAGGATTGATGTATCTATCATATTTGAAAAAATATAGGCAGGAGAAAAAAAATAGTGAAAAAACGCAGTTTCGTGAAAATCAGCCATATATCGATCTGTGATTTGTACGTAGGTTTTACAGTGCCCTACTGATTCACTAGGGGACCAACGGGAGCTATACTTTAAATGTACGTATAAATACATATATATTTGTCTTCTTAGCCGAGTCGCCGATAATGTACGTCACTTGATTGGCACTCTTTATTTCACAGGCATGCTAACTCCGCAGTTTTCTCTGAATTCTCACAATTTTATTCCTCCAAATTGGTCATTCTCTGGTTACCTTTATGTGGGGGGGGGGGGGGGGGGGGGCTTGTCATTTCCTCAGACACGAGTATCAAAATATATGAGATTTCATGCACCAGAATGCACCATTTCAGGTCAAGATTGGCAAATCTTCCCATAATATTCCCCAGAAATCATCCTTGGCTCACGTGACGTACATGATCGGTACTGTGCCTTTACATGTATTTTAACCCCAAGTGTTTTGCTTTTATATGTTGGTGTAACTAGTGGACCGAAGGAAGCTGTGTTATTTATAACTGTATTACTAATATATCTGGATAGGTCTGTGACCAGTGGTGATTCGGCGATCATGTACGTCACGTGACGTACATGATCGGTACTGTTCCTTTGTATTTTAACCCCAATTGTGTCGCTTTTATACGTTGGTGTAACTGGTGGACCGAAGGAAGCTGTGGTGTAACTGTATTATTAATATATCTGTGGTATAACTGTATTACTAATATATCTGGATAGGTCTGTGACCAGTGGTGATTCGGCGATCATGTACGTCACGCCGCTACCTGGGTGTAGGCGAGTCCTCGCAGCACTCCGGAGTCCTCGCTGCCGTCCGGCGACGGGGACTTTCGGATCGGGGACACGGCCGGATCTACACGGAGTTCCGCCAGTGTCTGGCTCAACTCATCACCACTAGGGCTCTGAGCATCCATTGCCTCCTCGGTGGCGGATGCCACCTCGGAGTGTCCGGTGAGTTCGGATTGACGGAGCTGTTGCTCGGCCATCCTCACTTCGGCAGAGTGTCTTTCGACGGGAGTTTGACGGGGAAAACACTAGTTCCCCGTCTCCCTCTTTGTCTCAGACGCACCAGGAAAGAGTACTCACTGCTTACAACTCTTTTACTGACTTTTCTCCTCTTCTAGCCGCCCAAAACACCAACTTCCACGCTGCCGACCAACACCGCTATTGACCGGGGCGAGCCCAAAATCAATATGGCGTTCCCTCGCTTTTGTTTTTAAAACAAAGCGCATGCGCAGCGTCTCGCGTGATTGGACGCGATCCCGTTACCCGGTGTGACCCAATTACTGTTTAATCAGGTCACGACCTTTCCCGCCCGCAGCTCGGGCTCGGGGGATCACACTGCTACGTAGGCGGCTCACAAAAGTCAAAATATACTTCAAATAAAGAGCTCATCAGGAGTATTAGTGGATATTTATGGGAAATCGAAGATTACCCCACCGGATTATCCGTCCACCACCCTCGGGGAGCACTCTTACATTCTTTTCATATTGACTTTGAGCGCCCCTGTTGGTAACATACATATAACATATAGGACAACACAGGACACCACACTCGTTGTGTAAACAAGCTAGGTTACAGCCCCTCTAGCCACCAGCCTTGGGCTTCGCCGAACGGGTTTCCCGTCCACCTCTCGTAACCTGGCCGAAGGACACTCGTTCTTAACTAAAACTCCAGCCTTGATTTTAGTTTTCCGTGCCCTTCTTCCTTCGCCTGCCGAGACTTTCTTTTTCACGGTCTTCCGGAGCTTCTTTTGTACCACTCTCTTAGGGGTATCCACTGACACCCCTTCCAAAGGTACAAATTTAGCATCCGAAGTTCCCTTCTCCACCTCCGTTTCCGGGGTGAGCTCCCTTCCAGCCCAAGCACGCAACCGAGCCACATGGCTCGTCCGGATGCGTCCTGCTTCAGACTGAATCAACACAGTCGTTTGACTGATACATTTAACCACAGTGTGTGGTCCATCCCAGTTATTCGCCAGCTTGACGTTGCAGAGCGGTTCGTGTAGGCGGATCACTCTATCCCCCACTACGAATCGTCGCAACTTCAATCCGGTGTCGTAACCCACCTTCTGCCAATTTGCAGCTTTGAGCAAATGAGCCCTAACTGTTTCGTAGGCAAATTTGAACCTCTCTCGTAGAGATTCCACAAATAGCACCGTACATGGTGCTTCCGGACTGATCCCTACCACCCCGAATACCAAATCCGCCGGCATGATCAAGTCCTCTCCGAACACCAAGAGGTTCGGTGTGCAATTTGTCGAAGTGTGGACCGTATTGTTATACGCATGCACCACAAATTCGCATTGATCATCCCAATCATCCATATGGGAGTTCACTAATGGCTTCAAAACCTGGATCAAGGTCCGATTGAACCGCTCCACCTGCCCGTCGGACTGTGGTCGGTACGGATTGGTCCGAGTTTTGCATATAGCCAACTGATGGCACATAGCTGTCCATAGTTTGGACTCAAATTCTCTCCCTTGATCGCTATGTAACATCAAAGGAGCCCCCAAATGGAGGATCCACCCCTTCACCAATGCTTCCGCACAAGTAGCAGCGGTATGATCCTCGAGTGGGTACACTCGGGTGTATTTCGTATAGTAGTCCGAGACCACCATCATACACGTATTACCTTTTGGAGTTGGTTTAACTCCACTGATAATGTCCACAGCTATTCGAGCAAATCTCACTCCGAATAGCTCTTGTTGCAGTGGCAATTTTCCTAATCCAGGACCAGGTTTGCCTAAACAACAGGCCGGACAGGTCTCGATCCACCTTAAAAGGTCGCCTGACATGCCGGGCCAGTAGTATCTCCGACTCAGCCTTTCCAACGAGCGTTTCTTTCCGAAATGCCCACTAGTGGAATGGCCGTGGCAGTAGTACAGGATGTCTTTCCTCATAGCAGCAGGGATTACCATTTGTAACACCCTCCGCTTTCCGGGACAAGTCTTCCACCTGCACAACAACGAGTCTCGGACCTCCAGTTCGTGGAACTGAGCCAAGAAACGTCGCATTTCACGGTTTTCCAGCGATATTTCGGGTCTCACTGGACAGACCCCAGTAGGGACAAGTTCCCTCAGTCGTGCTATGGTAGGATCGGCCATCTGGTACGTCCTTATAGTGTCGGTGGACCAATCCAACAGGTTTTGCAATAACCCATCATAAGGCAAACGCACACTCGCTACCACAGCATTGTGAGCACCACAATCCCCACACTCCGGACGCACACAACGGCGTACCGGACGTCTACTCAGACAGTCAGCATTAATATGCTTCGTGCCCGCTCGGTGCTGGATATGAGAGTTTTCCAGTCCGAACTCGCTGAGGTGATTCAACCACCGACCAATCATTCCCTCGGCGTCCTTAAAATTAAGGAGCCATCTCAAGGCCGAATGATCGGTACGGAGTGTGAAATTTCCTCCATATAAGAAGTGCCGAAACTTCTTCGTGTACACCACTACTGCGAGCAGCTCTCGCTTGGTAGTACAATAATTTCTCTGTGCCTTGTTCATACTGTTACTAGCGAACGCCAGCGGGACCTCTACTCCGTCCTGGATTTGGGACAATGCGGCCCCGATGCTCTCATTGCTCGCATCAGTGTCAAGGATGAAATGCCCCTTCTCCGTAGGGTATCTCAGCACCGGGGTGGTTCGGAACAACGCCTTAATCTCTTTGAAGGCTTCATTCTGTTCCATCCCCCATGGGAAGGGTTCTTTTTTTCTCCCCGGAGTCCAATGGCTCAACCGTTGTAATGGCTGAGACACCCTAGAGAATCCGGGGATGAAGTCCCTGTAATAGGAACAGAACCCTAAAAAGGATCTGATATCCTTTGGTCCTTTTGGAACTTCCCAAGTCTCCACAGTCTCCAACTTAGCCGGATCAGCCTGCACACCTTCGGTGGAGATGATCCGGCCCAAATAGACCATGGACTTCCGAAAAAGTTCACATTTCTTCGGCTTTAATGTCAAGCCATTGGACCGAATTCGTTCCAAAACCTCTCCGAGGTTCAACGCACACTCTTCAAAAGTCTTGCCAAAGACAATGACATCATCCAAGTATACCAAACATTTGCGCCACAACAGATCACTCAGAAGAGTTTCCATCATAGCCTCAAAAGTGGCCGGGGCGTTGCACAACCCGAAGGGCATCAGCTCAAACTGATACAGTCCAATGTGACTTGTAAAAGCCGTTTTCTCCTTATCCTCCTCCTTCATCCCGATCTGCCAATATCCGGACTGCAAATCAAGGGTGCAGAACCATTGGTTCCCACCCAAGGAGTCCAGAGTCTCATCAATCCGGGGAAGAGGATATGCATTTTTCTTGGTTACCCCATTCAGGCGCCTATAGTCGATACAAAATCGGATAGACCCGTCCTTTTTAGTAACCATCTGGACCGGGCTGGACCAGGGGCTAGTGCTAGGCACGACCACCTTCTGTTCCAACATGGTCTTCACTTGTTCCTCTACCACCGCTTTCTTACCCAAAGGCAAGCGTCGGTAAGGCATCTTGAAAGGCTGTGCATCACCCGTATTGATAGAATGCAACACTTTGTCGGTTCGGCCCAAAGGCTCCCCCTCCACCTGCCATGCATCCTGATACTTCACTACCAGCCTCCTTAGGGAATCGAGATCCCTCCGATCCGTCAAATCCGTTTCGGAGATCATTTTCTCAAGTCCCTTACTCAGAACGGTCGGAGAAGGGTCACCCTTCATGCTCACCTGTCCAGCAGGCATCACTGCCTCACTGGTGAACACCTTCCCCAGTATTGTATCTTTCCTTAGATACTTCGGTTCCAACCCGGGGTTAGAAACCGGCACTACGGTCCAAGCACCATCACCCACTAGGGTGTCCATGCCCGTCAAACCGATACTACCCAACATGGCCACATCCGGCTCCACAACTGCCTCTTCCTCTCTCCTAAGCCCCTTGCTTCGGACCAGCACGTCACACGTCTGTCCGGGAGGAATCTTTACAGTTTGGACCACCGTTGCCACTGTCGACACTTGTCGGAGCACACATTGCTCTACCGCACGGTACGGGTGCTCTATCTGGAGTACCCCTGTACCCGGATTCAGGACCGCGTCATACAACGCCGAAAAATCCAATCCGAGTATACCGTCGTCTGCAATATCCGCAATGGTGGGAGAAGCCACATACTCCTTCCCTCCAATTCGGAGCGGTATGAACGCGCGCCCATACGTCTGCATACTTGACCCATCGGCCGAACAGGCGTTTACCCTCGTTTTGAAGTTATCACGACTATCCGGCATAAGAGCATAGAAGTTAGAGGAGATAAAGGAGTGGCTAGCTCCCGTATCTACTAAAAATTCGCCCGCTCTACCGGCCACAGTAACAGACACATACCACCGCCTCCCCCCCAGCGGAGACGGGTTTACAGTAAAGCGTTTAAAATCCTTCGGAGCAGCCAAATCAAGGCCATGTTTCTTCAAATGGTCGAAACATGGATGATCCGTGGAAAGCTGGGTACTCCCTACCCACACGGTGTCTGTGACAGCCGCAACTTCCTCGTTCCGATCCGTAATGGGCCTCCCTGCCTCATTGCCGGGCAACTGGTGGACTGGAATGTTAACCAGGCCGGCATCCGAGCCCCTCAAGCTCGAAGCCACCCCTGATTCCCTTCCTGCCTTCGGAATTCCACTAGGCTCTACCTCTCTGGTATGTTGGCGTACATCATATGCAGGGGTCGTCCGCTCGCCTTCTCGGACCACCCCCTCTAGTTTCCCTCCTTCCCGGGAACTTTCGGAGTCGGAGCCGTACACTCCGCAGCAAAGTGACCGATCTCCAGGCACCTATAGCACTTGGCGGTCCGCCGATTGATCTTCCTCCGGTTAGGCTGTGTAGCCCCCTGAATGGAAGTCGTCATCTTCTCAAACAGCGATGTGAAAAACGCTGCGTCCATTATCGGAGCTTTTGGGTCCGATGATTCCTTCTTCGGAGGAGGGTTTCCACCCCCTTCCGGCTTCCTATTTTTCCACGGCGTTTTAGAGGAATTCCCATTCCTCTTAAACTGCGCTGCAGAAGCTATCGCCCCCTCTTCCTCACTGCCCGAACCATCAGACTGCTCCGGAGAACACTCTATAATGGCCGAGGCCCGGGTGGGCACCCGGTCCCCTAACAGTGACTTCTTGAGAGCATGTATGTCGATGGCCTTAAAAAGGTCATCTAATGACGTATCAGCTCTCCAGGTATCATACACCACATGTTGTATTTCTGGGTCCCTCAGTCCAGCAACAAACTGAGAGAACAATTCCTTAGAGAATAAGGCATCATGGATTCCTGAAGCTGGATGTACCTTCTTCAGGAGTCTCATCAGTGCAAGTCCGAAAACCCTCGGGGCCTCGTGCTTGCCTTGCACTCGCTTCTTAAAAGCGACCATCGGGTCAATCCGAGCGGAGTCTCCGTATAGGATAGTTCCGATCTCTACCAGCTGTTTGAAAGTGCCGCGGGGTCCGCATTCATCTTTCCACTGCTCCACGGCCATCAGGCCATCTCCCAAGCGCAATCCCTTACAGACATACGGAATTGCATCCTGTTGGTCCCACCCACTGAGGTTAATGTCCTCAACGGTGGCTCCCAACCACTCTTCCCAAGAGTTTTTCTGCCAGTAGGGAAAAGGCTCGCTAGCAATGCGTCTAGCAGCGTTGGATGAACCCCTAATTTTAGAGGTTATCGCCAGGCATTTAGAAATGGAAGCCGAGGCGTCCTTTTCTGTACCCACGTTGTGCGATCCGATCCCAGCTATTGCTGGGTTTGTATCGTACAACTCTTGCAATTCTGTACTCAGAATTGTTCTCCTTGGAGCCCTCCTCGGACTCTTCGTGCCCGGAGTCGTCCCCGGAGTAGCGCCTCTGGTAGGCACGTTATTCTGCCTCTCCAGATAGGTCTGGTAGGTACCATACGACACCAAATCCTTAGTGGGGTCCACACCTTGACTGAACCACCAATTCTTCTCCTGGTCAGTCATATACTGACACTGCTGGGCCAGAGCAAGCAATCGCTGATGCGCCGCTTTCTCTTTCTCCAGTTCCTTGGCCTGTCTATCAGCCTCCTCCTCTTGCTGTGCCTCCGCCAATTTAGCTTTTGCAGCTTCCCCGGCCGCTCGGAGCCCTTCTTGTCGAGCTCTCAGAACCGCCGCCTCCTGCTCTGCTAATTCCTCAGCGAGGGCTGCATTTTCCTTCATGCGTTCCTGTTGCTGCTCAAGAGCAGCCTGCTGCTTGCGATACACATCTCGCCTCTCCAATTCCAAGTTTTTCTGTTCATTGAACAGTATGTTTGCTTGGCATTCTCGCCATTGCGACAAACTCGAGGGAGTTAAGTCGGTCTTGGCCGCCTTATCTTGTTCGGATGCTTTCTTCAAGCGTTCCGAATCCAGTTGCTGCTCATCCAGTTTCAACTGAGAACGTGGACTCCGCACCAACTCCGATAATGACCTTCCCCTGCCCGCCGTGTTTACACCCGTCGGAGCCGAAAAGACCTGCTTCGGAATTGGACGGATACCACTGATACCCACCCTAGGTGAGTAATCACTCGCCCTACCTCTACCCCTTGCTCGGCCAACCTTTAGTGGTCGTCCTGGCGTTGAAGTAGACAAGGCACCTTCTACAGTCATCCCACGTCCCATAGGAAGATTTGGGGTGTCTGTAAAACTCCTGTAATGAGGACCTTTCGGACTGTCATTATCAGCGGAAGCATACGAGGTACTGCTATCCTGTATACTCTCCCTGGTCTCTGACAAAAATTTCTCCAAAGAAGTTCTTTTTGCCTTCAGAATGTCACATTCTGACAGTAGACTTCGGCGAGCCTCCCGTAAGTCTTCAGTGTCCCGAACGAGTTCTGATCGGGTCTCCTCTGCTTCATGGATGACGGCATCTCGGGCCGCACAAATCTGATTCAGATCAGTGTTTGCCTGAACAAAGTCGGAACGGAGTCCTTGTAGATCAGCCTGTTTCTGATCGAACTCCACTCGGACCCTGCTAAGTGATTGCACCAGCTTCTCGTTCTCCTCCAACAGAGTTGAAAGCCTTGCGTCTTTCTCCTTGATTTTGGAAGCTCTATGTGTGACTGCACCTTCCAATGCAATCAGACTGCTTTTCCATTCATTCGACTGTTTCTGAATGGTCAACAACTCCATTTGGGCCATTTGCACACGCTCCTGTATTCTGGCCTCTCTCATGTCGTCGAAACGACGTTCCTCCAAGATGGTAGCCCTCCGTGGATTCGGAGCGGCTGATCTTGACCCACCAACGTTGAACATTGACAGGCTCATTTCATCTAATGAGTAATTCATTATTTCGGGACCTTTGTATCCCAACAATGCGCTTGTTCTGGATGGAACCTTCGCACTCCTACGGGTATCTGCCTCCTCGACGGCATCTACCCCCTCCGGTGATAAGGCTGGCGCCTCATCAGGAGACCTCGCTGCTCCGTCCAGAGCAGGAGGTCTGCGCTACTGCACAGGCTAACCTGCGTTTCACTCAGAACTGGTCACGGCACCAGTGTAATAAACGATACTTTGTCTCTTTATGATATTGGTAGAGTATCAATTAAAGAACAAAGTCGACACAGTTCGGATCAAGTGTTACAGGTTGCAAATCGGGTTTATTCAGAAAACCTAGACAAGCAGTATCTATGTGTGCGAACTCCCTATAGAGTTCGGAACGGGTCAGTAGGCTAATCAGCCGTATTGATCACAGGGTCTCCTTGCCAGCGTGGCTTAGAGTAACCGACGAGTACCGTCAGATGCTGGGTATATATAGGCAGCCAGCCTGCGCGCGCACACGCAGACCGGAAGCCTATAGCGACCTCTGTCCATACCCCAAGCCCGGGGTAGGTGCTGCCACCTACCGTCGGACTGAAGGGTTCGGACTGAGCTCGCAACACAACATCCAACAGCACTCGTCATATAACATACCCGTATAACCCTAGCCCCTACACAAGTTTACACCTACACCCACCACCATGAGTCTGAGTGTGTCCCAGCTGTGCAGCCTTCTCCTGGTTGCTGTGCATGGAGCACCCCCAGCCCCCTGCTGTGTCCCGGACACCATGACCCTCTACGAAGGAGACAGAATTGTTGTTTTTGTAGTTATCTTAGATCTTGACGGATGTTATCTTGGTTTAAACCATTTTCATAGTTATTTATTCTCACGGTCATAAGGGGCTCTCACGACTAATGTACATAGAGTAGGTTGGTTCGTAGGATCACTGATAAGGGGTAAGTCATTCAGAGACTGGTTATAAACTACCGTAAGTTCTGTTATACGCAAACTAAACCTCCAGTGCGGGTTATGTAATATTCTCAAAGTCTAGGTGTGGGTTTATACAATACGAGGGTTTTGTAAGTATAGTACAGTACTAAAATGGTGATTTTCAGGCCCCAGGTGCGGATTATAAGTTTCTCCCAATGTCGGGTGCAGGTTATACGCGAGCTGCCGGTTATACGTGGGAATTTACGGTATTATCAACACCCAGAAAAGTAAAGGTGTCTCCCACGTGGGTCTGGTAACAATGTCGCACCAAACCAAAATTGTGTTTGCTTTTATCAAGGGTTTACTTGAGTTGACCCTACATATAAGCAGAGACTGTCAAAATTAAACATGAGATTCAATGGGCCACCACTGACCCATGTGGAAACAGTTACTATCGTCCGTAGTCAAGAGGCCAGCTGTTTTGATTGCTATGAGAGTATAATTTGGTCTGAGATTAGATACCTTGAAATCCCTTTATAATTAAATTCAAAAACAGAATTGAGAAGCAGCCTGCAAAGGTTGGTATAATGCACCAATGCAGCACCAAGGAGTTACTCCCCAGGGCTGCATTGGTGCATCATGACTACAAATGTCATCTTTTAGTGACATCCATCCTTAAAGGGTTAAATGCTACTTGTTTTGATTGCAGGTATAGTATCTGATCCTATGTTAAATGACCCGTCTATGATTAAGTTACTAAAAGTCTTATACAAATTTGTATAAAGAGATCCTGAATGGGTCCATCATATACAGGCTGGAATAAGCATTGTAAATAGAATTACATATAATTCAGGGGCAATGTTGACAGATCTTCAGATTTTGAGTCTGTCTAAACTAAGTAATCACCTGCAACTATCATTTGGGAGAATGAGCACTACTTGATGGCAAAGCCATGTATCAAAGAGATTCTTTTTTTCATGGAAGCATCTTGAATGCAGGTATCCCCTGGGGGTCCTATAACATGTTAGGACATTTGAGATAAGCTACCTAAAATTGTGTATTTCCAGAGCTCATTCTTTTATGCAAGTTTTTAATTGGTAATTCACGGTAAATCACTGGAGATGGACCTAAATCAGCTCAAAATAATGCATTTGGAATAAAAATGATACAACCTACCGCCAGCCAGCGTCAGGACATCTCCTGGGGGTCATATGGGGGTCTGAGACCCCAATCTCAAGCGTTTACTTAATATATATAACACTAGAGGGCACTGTGTTGATAGGGCTATAGAGAGAATCATACTGGGTAATTAGTGCACATACTACACATTGGTGGCAGCAAAGTGCTGTTGGGGAGGCCTTGCCCCGGGGCCTTACCCCTATGTATGAACTATGTATACCTGCCTTCAGATCTGTCAGAAAGGTTGGAGGGGTGAGGCATATGTGATCAGCTACAGTTAGTTACCTAGTTACTGTATCAACAGAACAATGGTAATTTGTTAAATGCGAACATTGAGGCATTTTATAAATACATGATACATATGTGTCTAATCATTTTTAAATCCTCCAGGCACCCTAGCCTGGAGTGTTCAAGGCTACATCATCCCACTCTGCCCCTACCCCCCCCCCCCCCCCCCCACACACACACACAGACCACACAGGCAGCAGGCATGTCCTGACTCACCAGCTGTCCACTCGGGGGAGCCACTGCAGCCGTAAACAGTAAAAGATCACCCCCTAATGCAACCCATTAAACCCGTATCAACGACAAATTGTCTCTGCACGGGGGGCCAGGGGCAATCCCAGGGAGGATCCATCAAAGGGACTGGACACTTAAGGGGCAGGCACCTAAATGCAGGGTTGGTGTGGGTTGGTGGGGTGTGGGTTTGGGTTTAGGAGTTCTTTATTACAGCGGTTGACCTGTGTTTACTGGGTGCTCTTTTTAATGGTGGGGTTAGGGGTGGGCAGAGCTGTAGAGGGGATAGGGACTGGTTTTACATTAAGTGGAATTTATCAGAGGGTTCAGAGCCCCCCCCCCCCCTCCTCCCCTTCAAGTCGGAAAGTAGTCGAAATTAAGAGGCTCATGTCACAAAGTCACTTTAAAAAGAAAAAAAAAACATTTTTCTCTGACCAAATTTCTCCCAACGTCGCCATATTGTTTAAATTACCGTACATGGCCACTGCAGGTCACCTGGAAAACGGCCCAGGTCGCCAGGTCACTCTTTACTCCTTTGGATTCACATTAGGCGAGGGGGCTTTGGTGAATAGTTGGAGTTTTTTTGTGGCATTTTTGGAGAAACATAAAGGTATATGACATGACGATACATTAGTGATTAAGCAATTAAGCATGAAACAACTATTACAAATACCATTATAAGGGGGGGAATCAAGTGCTGCAGCGCCATCCACATTGAGTGGCTAGAGTGGTAACTACACACAGTCATTTTTAACCATATTTTAAGCAGTTATTACACAAAAGCTATCCAAGTTTAAATTCTGTTGTATTTTTTCCTGGGAAGATTTACCCTTTTGCAAGTTATATTTCAATGCAGCATTATAAAGCTTCTGTCGTTATCTCAATATGAGGGTTTCATTCATGCTCTCTCAATGCAATGCAAATGTACTGGGGGTAGGCTATATGACCATGGCCCTGCTACAGCCCAGTAGTGCCACCTCATGCCAATCATGTATACTAAAGACCTTCCAACAGGTTTGGACCACACTGGACTGTACAGTGTGGCCTGCTCCCTGCCCTGCTTGAGACTGCCGCTACTAGGCTGGTGCAGCTGCATATATGCTCCGCGGTATAGAGGGCGCCAGCACACTTGATTCCCCCCCTGTACCATTATATAACCACCAATAGTGTCACCAGTGTTTCAACACTTGTATTTCCCTCTGAGCAGGCATTGGCTTAGGTCAGCAGTTAGCTACGAAATCATGGCAGTGAATGGGGATGGAGGGGTCAGCTAGCTGTAACAGTGACTGTTACTAACACCTATACAAGCACTCAAATTCAAGTTCAAGTTCAATTTGGTTTCATTGATAACCATTCATACATGTTATTCTGGTACAATACAGTACTATCCAAGAGTGATAAGAGTGGGCCGACAACCCAGTGACATGCCTACTTGGACCCTTATAAGATTCATTTAATCGCCTACCGGTACAATGTATATCGATGTCATGAGACATTGTCCACTTTCAACTAGTGGATCAATGTTGTCCTCATATGAATAGCTCAGGTGACTAACGATACTTGTGAAAAACTTAAACTTAAACTTGAGTAGGCCTAAGTTTCCGTTGAAAGGTCAATGGGACTTTAAACTACAAACAAACAAACATTAGGTGACAGACTAGACAGACATCTCCTGCTCCCAGGCCCGTAACTACTAAGGTCACCAAGGAGGGAAACAGTTCCACCCTATCTGACTGTAAAGGGGACATCATTGACCACATGCCATTTTTTACGGCTTCTCAATCACACAATTATCAAGGATTCTAGAGAGAAAAGTGTGAATGCTTTAAATATCACATAAAGTTTCACCATCATATTAGAAAAGTCCAGTCTCACAATTGAAATACTAGTATTAATCAAGTTCCACCATATCCAAAAACGAACCACCCCGCCACGGAGGCTAGTTACGGGCCTGTGCTCCCAACACAAGTTAAATCAAAATTTATCCATAATTATAATGTTTCAGTAAAAGTTCTGAGACTATAACTGTTACAGTGTGAGAGTAAATGAAAATAATTTAAGCCTAATCTACATCAATTGACATTGTTACAAATACCATTGTGTCACAGTAGCCTATGCCTACACGTATTGGCAACTTATACATGCTGTTGTCATTTATTCATCTCCACAAGTGAAATAATTTACCTGTAAGACATATATCTGTTGCTTTAGTACCCGGTTTAGCACATAACTCTGCCATTCTGTCAAATGGAAAGCAGCCAACAAACTGGGAAACGCTGATATAGGGTGCTGCTTATACGAGAGTTTTTATAAGTATAATACAGTACTAAAATCGCAACATTCAGACCCTCTCTGCAGCTTATATAATTTGTCAAAGTTAGGGGTGCGGCTTATACGCGAGTTAGGCTTATACGCGAGAATTTACGGTACTCTACCACATAGGCCTACATAGGCGATAGGCCTCGGGCCCGGGGTACTCTGAACGTACTACTCCCTCCATGGATAACTTTTCCTGTTTCAAGGGGGGGGGGGGTGGGGGGGGGGGGTCAGGCCAAATGTGTACATATGCGTACAGGGGGGTCGGGGGGGGGGGTCTAGGCCAATTTTGGCATACGCATTGTGTACGCATAGGGCCGATTTTCTGGTTATTTTGTACTTAAATCGGTACTTTTTAAGGTCCAAACATCTAAGGGGCCATTCAAATATTACGTAACAGAATAGGGGGGGAGGGGGGGTCATGAAGTTTGTTACAAAGTGTTACAGGGGGGAGGGGGGGCTCTAGCCAAGTGTTACATAACAATTCTCAAAAAATATACAAACGAGAAAGAAATCTCTAATTTGGGAAAATGCACCACCATCGAACAGCCAGGTCTCAGCAACATATATTATGTTTCTCTCACCTCATCCCTGTAATATTGTTTACAAAATTTTGGCCCTCCCCCCTACCTGCCCTGCCAAAAAAGGGTATTGATTTTGTGAAATGGACTCATCTCCTGACCCCGATCCGATCTTGGAACACTGGACAGGGTAGAGGATGCACAACCTCAGCGCAAATTTTTTAAGAATGGGGGGGGGGGGTCGGTGGATTGTCGTGCGAGCGGGTCAGAATGTTTTTGGCCCTCCCCACAAGAGGGGTCGAATTCTTCAGTCCCTCCCACCAGGCAGGTTGAAATTGAGCGCGGCCGACCCCTTTGAGCTATAGTAACGCGCAGGCTTTTCCGCTAAAAAGGGGTGCACTTTTTTTGGTCCCCCCCTCAAGAGGGGTCCAACATTTTTTGGTTGCCCCCCCCCCCATTCAAGGGGTCCAATTTTTTTTGGTCCC